>JALPQI010022603.1:0-15522 GCA_025490895.1 Thaumatotibia leucotreta
AGTTTTCACAACAGACACACAATTTCCTGGTATTTACCGTAAACATTTGAACATCTGCTTTAGTAAGCAAAGTTGGAAAATGTCTTGAGACTTCGTTTGAGCACAACTCCCACTCATGGTTTCAGAGAAATACTTTTCTACACCTTTCCTTATCTTGTTGAGTAAAAATAATGTAAGTCCATGATAGCAACGATAATATATGCTATTAAATATACAACAACCTTAATTAAGACCCAACCTAAAGCACTTTCATGAAAGAATGATGTCGATATCGTTAAAACGTGACTGTCTAACAATCTGACAAATCGTGACATTCCTAGGCTATCGGCAATTGATTGTACAATTAAACCGAATCATAAACGTTATGATTATGACTAGAAGTTCATGATTCGGTATCACTTTACAATCAATCGCCGATACTATCATTATTTACAAAAATTAAATAGGGTAGGTAAGGGTCAAATATTGCGGTGAATTAGGAATTCAAGGTTACCTATTAGTTTGTTAAGGGCATGGAAAGTGTGTAATGTAATATAATAAAATACTTTTCTCAAACATGCAATAAAATGTTGTAGTTACGTGCCTAAAAAGCGGCCGGGAAGTACCTCGTTACCAGCCTAGGCCGGCAAGTGTATTTTTTAATTTTCATTTGACATAAGGTTGTGACCTGGCATCTTGGCTTTTAGCCAATAATTGTCTGTAAGTAATATTAGTGCAACTCCTCCTGCGGGTGTCGTAAGAGTCGAATGGGCATTTTTTAACCGACTTCAAAAAGGAGGAGGTTTACAATTCGACGAAATCTTTTTTTTTTTTTATGTATGTTCCCCGATTACTCGAAGATGCGTGGACCGATTTGAAAAATTATTTTTTTGTTTGAAAGGGTATACCTTCTAGTTGGTCCCATTGTCACCGAATTCAGATCTGATGATGGGATCCTGGAGAAATCGAGGGAACTCTTCAAATGGTGTAGGCACACATGACATTTTTCATTTATTTTCGAAAACTAATCAAGTATTTGCGTCTAGTCATGAACGTTTTAAGTTGGTGATCTGATGATGGAAGGTACAACTCATTAGCAATTAGGAGTTTGGGGATAATTCTTTAAGTATAACATATGTCGTGTATTTTGGAAGCTATTTGAGTATTTGCCTTTAGGTGGTCATCCTTTCATGTTGGTGAGCTGATGATGAAAGGTATAACTCCTTAACGATTAGGAGTTGGAGGATAATTCTTTGAATATAACAACTGTCATACATTTTCGAGATCTATTCCAGTGTTTGCTTAGTAGTTATGACATGTTGGTTAGCGGTTAGTGATTCTTTAAATAATATTTACACTACTAAAAAGCAAAAAATAAAATATTTTAAAATAAAAATAAAACCGCCTTCAAATATTCGCCCGAACTAAAAAGTAAAAAATAATTTTAGTTCCTACTTCTTAGGATTTCCTACCCAAACCTTTAAACCTTTTACCCTATTCATTGAAATAAAATATTATGGCTAGGTATCCTACAGATTTCTTAGAAGTCGGTGCCAAGCCAAATATGTTCACTTCGCGAGTATAATAGGTACCTATGACTGTATTTGATAGAGCTTTGTAACTTACTGTCACTCCGGTTATGCTTTCATCAAAATGACTGAGGTAGATCATTCGGTTGATAAAAACATAATCGGAGTGACAGTAAGTTACAAAGCTCTATCTAATATATACCTATGAACGTATTTGGCTTGGCACCGACTTCTAAGAAATCTGTAGGGTACCTAGCCATAATATTTTATTTCAATGAATAGGGTAAAAGGTTTAAAGGTTTGGGTAGGAAATCCTAAGAAGTAGGAACTAAAATTATTTTTTACTTTTTAGTTCGGGCGAATATTTGAAGGCGGTTTTATTTTTATTTTAAAATATTTTATTACTTCTAGGGACACCCAATTAGCTTAACTCTCGCAAAAAAGTTAACTTCGATGTCAGCTTTGTAACGACAATTAAGCATTAAATATTAACAAAAATATTTTTTATCATTTAATCCAGAAAGAATACGCGTTTATGCAATATAAAAACATGAATAAAGTGAATTTACGTAAATATTTTATGCTTTTATTGTCGTTACAAAGCTGACATCGAAGTTAATATTTTTGGGAGAGTTAAGCTAATTGGGTGTCCCTAGAAGTGAAAATGCCCGAATAAGGGATTGAAGTTTCACTGACCATAATTATTTGATTAAAGATTGATGATGGGCAGCAGCGTCATCATAGTGGACACATTACTGCGATCGCCAATCCGCTTGCCCAGCGTGGCGATTATGGGCATTTACCTCCTAATGCGTCTTTACGCATAGTTAATAGGAGAGGCCTACGTCCAGCAGTGGACTATCATAGGCTGATGATGATGATGATCAGTGGCGTAGCGTGCCTTGTCGGGGCCCCGTATAAAAAAATTTTGGAGGCCCTTATATGGAGGTAATATAAATTAGAAAATTTTTATTATTTTTCCTTACACACTTTGGGGGCCCCCGTGGCCCGGGGGCCCCGTATAATTGATACGGCAGATACGGCAGTAGCTACGCCCCTGAAGATGATGATGAATATTACAGACAAAAAAATGATTGGCTAATATTTTGCAGTTATAATTAGGTATTTAAATTAAATTAGGTATATAATCTACGCGCAATGTGCCCCGCCCACTGCCACTTCAGTTTAGCGATTCGGAGAGCTATTTCGGTTACTTTGGTTCTGCTGCGGATGGTCTCATTTTTAATCCGATCACGCAGAGAGACTCCTAGCATAGCCCTCTCCATTGCCCTTTGGGTGACTTTGAGCCTTCTTATGAGGCCCATTGTAAGCGGCCACGTTTCAGCCGTTTCACCGATGGCCGTTGGGGCGGGAAGGTTCTTGAGTGGCGGCCACGTACCGGAAGGCGTAGCGTGGGTAGGCCCCCCACAAGGTGGACCGATGACCTGGTGAAGGTCGCAGGAGTCCGCTGGATGCGGGTGGCGCAGGACCGGTCATTGTGGCAATCTTTGGGGGAGGCCTATGTTCAGCAGTGGACGTCTTTCGGCTGATATGATGATGATGATGATGATGAGGTATATAATTCAAAATATGTACAATAACTACTCAAAATAATGTTTAAAAAGCAGTATTATACGGTGCGATCCGTCGGCCCCGATCACCGCATGCGATTAATTGGACCCAACAGACCGTGACCGTCTAATACCGCTTTTTAAAAGGAAAACTGTGCACCTTTCAAACAGGTTAATCTTTAAAAAAAAATGAGGTGTCGGTGTCGTATTTGACTTTTGTTGTGTTTCAAAGACTTGGTTATGTAGTTGACTTATAATTTCTTCGAAAGAAGATACATTTTTTTGTTTCATTTCATTGCATGTTTGAGAAAAGCATTATTATATACCTCGGCCATGAAGTGACGGGTTGCCGTCGAATACTATCCAGCCTCGCTTCGCTCGTCCGTCGGACAATATATTCGGCCGGCAACCAGTCACTTCTTGGCCTCGGTAGTAATGTACTATTATGAAGATCTTTTCCTACTGCAAACGGTATAATTATGCACTACAAATAGAATTCCGAACAGTCGATGATTCATTTGTACCAGATTACTAGCGCAAAAATATGCTTGATTTGATATTACCGTAGTTACAAACTGCTCAACTAGCGCAATGGCATAGCTTCGCTATAGTCTTATTTAAACGTACCTTGACTTATCCCTTGGCACTGTATTGATATCATTTAACCATCATTGATTTAATCAATTTATTTAAAACGTATGATTATCGCGTGTATTAATTAAATTTAACTACATCCCTACGTTTCGAACACTTTACAGGGTTCGTGGTCTGCGAGCGACTATTAATTGCGACTGGATGGAATGGTTAATATACCTACGCGATACAATCCGTTTTGAGTAGTTTTATTTCATGAGTTATCATCGTGGTAACCGAAGAAAATATTATCCATCATTGATATTTAAAAAAAATGTGATTTTTGGCAAACTATGAAAAACAAATATATCAATAAGAGGTACCTATATAAAATAATTATTATTTGACATCATGACACATTCTTACGCAGATCGACTTAATTACACGGTAAGCTCAATTGCGTGTTGTGGTTGGGGGTGCAAAGCGACGCACGGTGGGCTGAAAATCGGCCTCCATAGAAATAGAAACCGAAGTCTTAAATATGAACTTTTTTTTATTAAAATAGTTTTTTGTTGGGTTTTATTATGTCCCAAAATTAATCTTAGCTAATTTGGTTGGAAAAATAATGAATTATATTTTTTTTTCAAAATCTTTGTATGGCGCGTATCGGAAAAATCGAGTTTTCTTCGAAAATAATGAATTTCCCGTCATATCCTGACAGATGATTTTAGAACTAATTATTTTTGATTTTTCCACATTGTTAAAATTTTCCTAAGGGGTGCACTTTTTTTTTAAAATCGTTATTATTTTTATTTTTTTTTATTTTTTGTTTGTTGTAATATGGTTAAACTCGTTATTTAGAAATATAAAAAATTAATCTGAGTTTGATTGACCCAATAACTTACGCGTAGTGATTTTTTTTCTAAACAAATGTATGGAGTGTACGAGTAAAAAGGATTTTTTCTTCAAAAATTCAAGGTATACCGCAATATCCTTGCAGATAATTTAAGTACCAACTATTATGGATATTTTGACATAACGCCAACTTTTCTGTCGTATGCACTTATACAGAGTGTTTTTTTAAAGTGGGACAGTATGGGGAAATCGGAAACTATAGAAGATACAAGGAAGCTGTCTTAGGAGACATTAGGTATTTTTTTGAGATAACAATTTTGGCATTTTCAAAATTTTGGTCAAGTGCGAGGTGTGCCTAAAAAGTTGTAATATTGATAAAAAAATTGTTTGACGCAGATCGACGTGATTTCATGCGTAGACAATTTTATTGTATTGGATAAAAAAATCTGAATAGTCAAATTTAAGAAAACCATTTCTCATATTACATCCGCTGTGAAGTGTCTACTACCGATTTTTTTTATCGAATGGGTATAACCGCGAGATGGTCTCGCTGACATCAAGTCGCGGTTTTATGATCTTGGAGAAATCGAATGAATTCGGTTTCTTATTTGGTCATTATTGTTCTAAAAACACGGAGGAAGATCTTAAAAAATATTGAGTTATTTTACGGTTTAAAAAAAAAACCGTAAAATAACTCAATATTTTTAAAGATCTTATATTCTCTATATAGTACTTAATATTTCATGTAATTCGGTAAAAAATCTTTCTACTGTCTTATTTTGTGTCCCTGAAAAACGTGCCGCAGTGGTTATTTCTGTATGAGATGATGTTTTGTTTGAAATTACTGACGTATGGATTAATATCTAGCGTGAAAAAAAATACAAGTGCACCGGATTTTATTATACATACGTACAAATAACATACAACTAAAAGCGTGACAGAGTGGTATGAAACAAAACAACGAAAATAATTTTTAACGTCGTATTTTTGAATTACTTTTAACAAAAAATTATGTACCAATATACGACAAAAAAAGTGAAATTTGAACCGTTATTTTATATGGAGAAAATACCGGTATCAGAACCCTGCACAGAGTTGCCTTCACTGGGATTCTAACTGAACTGCTAGGGCCCTCTTTAGTTAAACATTGTCAAAATTTTGACTAGACTTTATTAATAATGCTGTTGCTCATTGCCGAGTGCTTGCTACTCCCTAGTCTCTTGGTTTTAACACGAAATATTTCGAGCATGCAGCTTCATGAACAATCATAATATACGAGCTCAGGTGTAGCGTATTCGGCTGCTTATGAATAAGCCGAAACCTAACTGAGTTTGATATATGAGCCCATGGTTCGTACATCTATTTCAGAATTTTTTAAGTTTCAGGTGGTTAATTTTTGTTTTTAACACGCTTTTATCAGCTTCACATGTACCCATTATTGTATTTATGTAAGAAAATCTTAGAATCTTAATTTGAACCACTTCCTGGTCTTCCATTAAGATGAAATTTTGCACACGCTCTGAGTTTTAATGACAATACAAGACTATTTACGAGACAAACGTTATTTCAAATCCAATATGGTGGCCTGGCAAGATGGTGGACTGGCTGTTTGAAATCTACCCTCATAATATTATCATGGGTATCAAAGGGAAACTGTGAGGAATACAAAAAAAGCGTGTTGTTTTTTTTAAACTGTTTAATAAATTTAATAATTTACAGTATAATTGAACTCACGGGTTCCGCACAAAACACGCTCGTAAATAAGATTCTCTAAAAATATAACCGATATATCCGCATCGTACATTTTCCAATCGAAACTGGCTAATACCAGTTTCGAAGTACGGGAAGCCAATGAACCGATTCTGATGAAACTTTAACGGCTTTCAACAACGACTTAAGTTGAGAAAGTTAGAGAATCGCCTAAGAGATAATTCATTGTCTCTATTCAGTGCCAAGCAGAAAATATTTTCAAATGATTCCGTCCAATGAAATATCACTACTCTAGTGAGTAAGCGATTCGAAAATGAAGAAAGTTTTCAAAAATGAACCAAATAGTCAAAGGCAGACTACTATAGAGTATTTTCAACACTTTGCATTCTTTTTACAAATTGAAAACAAAAATATTTTCTTTACATCAAATCAACCATTTTCTAATATATTCATGAATTTATACCTACGTTGTTTTGAAATAAAAGAATTTAAATAAATTATATCGCGTACTTACATTAATGGGTTCGTGGCCTGTGGGTCACTGGCAATGGAAGGATATACCTATACATTTATTATACCTCAATCAAGACAATAAGTACAAATCATCCCACAAACAAAATAGACTTAACCACAGGACATACATTTTGTAGGTCGTTGTACATGCAAAATTGGCAAATTAAGCTAGTTATTCATAAGAAGTATTTTGAAAATGAAGACAGATTAAAATCTACAGAAGTTCTTACCCAACACCTCTGAGACCTACACCCAGAGAAGAGTTAGCTTTCTTTATAATTATGTTATATATAAAATTTATTAATTGTAGAATGGTATCCCTCAATTTTGGGAAGAACAAGAAATTTAGCGGGACGTTTCTTTAAAAAAAAAAGTTTTGATTCTTAGAAACATACAATTTTGATTCATATATGAATCGAGTCATGATATCCGTTTGTTTATTTTTTTGATAAAATATTATAAATTTGTTTTATTTCATAAAATTATCTTTTGAATTGTTTTCATTCAAAAGAAAGCCTAGTTTATGAAACAATTTGCTTTTTAAAATTGAAAGTATAAACTAAGGCTTTCGTAACATGTTTTTGCTATGAAACAAAAAAATTTCTTAATAAAATTACATTATTTGTATAAAATAATAATGCCATGTTTTATTGTAGTTCTGGAGTAAAATATTATGAAACATCGATGAACGGACAGGCGGATAGGAAGACGGACATTTTGACTAACCATGGAACGCCAAAAAATACTTCATACTAAATCAAATTAGTTAAGCGTTATATATGACGGATGTACTAACATCAAAATAAATAGATAGGTCGTTTTTATTTTGCAACATACCGTATTATTCCAGACAATGAAAAGAAACAATTTAGAAGAGATTGCAGCGGAAAATATATTAAGTGCAATACGTTGCAACCCGCGACGCGGCTGGCATCGTAATGTATTTTGTCTAAAACGTAGCGGGACGATTTCCAAGCTTTGACCTTTTTATTGAAATGCGGCATTTAAGAACCTGTATAATAAAGTTTCATTACGATAACTTGTTAGGATTCCGTAGTAAACTAAAATCCCTTATAGTATTACCATTTTTAGGGTTCCGTAGCCAAAATGGCAAAAACGGAACCCTTATAGATTCGTCATGTCCGTCTGTCCGTCTGTCCGTCTGTCCGTCTGTCACAGCCGATTTACTCGGAAACTATAAATGCTACAGTAACGAAATTTGGTAAGGATATGTGTTGTATGAACCGCTACAGGATTATGATACTAAATTGTAAAAAAAACCATTAGAGTGGGGGCGCTCCATACATGTAACTGAGGGATAGAAAAAAAAATTTAGTTGTATATAAACGTGTGGGGTATTAATAGAAAGGTCTTTGAAAATGATATGAAGGTTTATAAATCTTATTTTTATTTAAGCAAATCGTTTTCGAGATATCAGCTCTCAAAGTCTGAAAAATGTGTCCCCCCCCCTCTATTTTTTAAACTACGTGATATAAAATTCTAAAAAAAATATATGTTATGCACATTAATAAACTCTATCAACGATTTTTAGTTTGATTAAATTATCTCCTATAGTTTTTGAGGTAGGTTGATTTAACTGTATTTTTTTAATAATAAATTGATAATGGCACGGAACCCTTCGCGCGCGAGTCCGACTCGCACTTGGCCGGTTTTTTATGCTTTGTCTGGCTTGCGGCTTACGATTTTTTTAAGTTACGTGGTTTAAATTAGGTAATATAGAAATCGACTTAGCGCATTTTGAATAAAGGTAGCTTAACTAAATTTACTTAAATTGTATTTTAAATTAGGTGTGTGTGTATCACGCAAAAAAGGCACAATGGTTGTCGAGTTGCGGAAAAAGCCCAGTAAAACTAACTAACTAACTAACTAACTAGGTGTGTGTGCCTACTTTAAAGTAAGTAGGTAAATAGGTACTTCTTAATGCGTTCTTGACACAATCCAAATAAACTTAGCCCATAAACCGATTGAATTCATTTTACTGGACTTATGTATACTCGTAAACCTACGGTTTGGCCAGCTATGGAAACAAGAATAATTAAACTAGGTCGGTTGAAACCCTTTAATGCATTCTTAATACCATTCAAATAAACTAAGCCCATAAACCGATAAGGAAAAAACTCAAAACGCTATGCGTGTTAAGCAAAGTACCTACGAAAATAAAGGTAAACGTTCTATAGAGGCTTGATCTCTGCTATATATCTTCCGAAGCATCCGGATACCGAAAGTGTATCGCGACATTATTGAAAGCTGAGGATATGAGGGTAAAAAAATATACGGGTTGGAAATATGGCTTCATTTTAGGTTTAATATATCTCCTTATATGCCTACGTAGTTTTTAGATACTTGCTAGTAAAAATCGCATACATCCTGAACTTAGATAAGATCGTATTGAGATAATTCTGATAGCCGATGTATATTTTTCTGCTAACTTGAACATTCGGTATAAATAACAATGTTTGTGTTTACAATTACTACATAGACATAAAATTTAAAATTCGTTCAAAAATGAAACGAACTTAATATCTTGCAAATTTACATGAAATATTATGATTATTAATCATGCCACTTTGGGCCCCTTGAAACACGACAAGTGTTTTTGATGTTGATTACTTAATATACTTGTAAAGAGTTCAGTGTAAATGTATTCAATTTCTTTTGAATTTTAATAATTTCTATTTTCCTGATAACAATGTTGAACGACAAAATTAGCTCCCAAGAAATCTGCCAAACAAAAATATGTACGATAAACAAATGTCTACTTAACAAACAACAGAATAAAATTCTTAACGAACATAAAGTACGGGTGCTCAACTTTCTCAACAAATGCAAAATAAACGGGAACGGGACTTAAATTTTGCCAAACTGCCACACATAATGCTCGGAGCTCGTAAACAAAAGATAAAACAGTCGTATTTAGGTACACTTGGAAGCAGTTTACAGAATTCATGAAAGATGACAATGTCGCTGGCAACCACTTCGTAGGCGTGTGCGAATGATATAAATAATATATCAAATTTTAAGGGCTTGTTTTACCGAATAAAATATAGTACGTGAAATAAATGTTAGCTGTTCTTTTTTTTGTAAGCCAGAGAAAAGGTTAGTGAGAATTTTATTTGCCAGATATATTTATCCGGGGACTGTTGAACAGTGTCGGTATCTTACAAGGCATATATAATAATGTTGGTAAGAGCCTTAAGAGATAAAAAAATGGTTTAGCAACTCGATAAATTGAATCACGTCTTAATATAATTCAAGGGTTAAACTCAGGTGTTTTTAGTCACTACTTGCGACATGTTTCAGACAGCCTAGGTCTACATTATAAAGCACAGCGTCTGCGTTAACGCAACGAACTCGGGGCACGTACACGATATAATTTAAATACCAAATAAAAAAAAATACACAACCAACTTCAACCGATTTCTCCAAGTTACTATCATCTGTGGCTTCAATCATTGGTTTCCTATCATCAAATCCTACTTTCTAAATGCAAATTCTAATAAATGAATGAACATTACCAAAAGCGCCATACATGCATCTATAACATTTGAAGAGATCCCTCGATTTTTCCAAGATCCCATCATCAGACCCCAACTTGGTGCCAATGGGACCATCATGGGGTTATACACGTTCGATCACAAAATTAAGATCGGTTCACGATTTTCGGAGATATCGGGTAACATACATACAACAACAAAAAAATTCTGTCGAATGGAGAACCTCCTCCTTTTTTTGAAGTCGGTTAAAAAGAGAGATGACGAGATGTGTTTAACCGTTTAATTAAATTTAATTTTTTTAGTATAGGTATTATGTCTAACGAAAATTTAAATTCATTGAACCACGTCTGTTAATCTACATTTGTGATAATACAATAATAAAAGAATTCATTCCCACGTATATTTCTGTGTGTACTATTATTATGGCAATATAAACACACGAAGTGCTGAACCAATGTTCGTAGATTTACTTACCTACGTATATTTTCATTCCATCAGGGACTCTATATTCAGCAATGGTCAGCACAGGAAATTAGATTCCCTGACATGCCTCGGAGATTCGACAATTCTTTCTCCGTTTGATTGATTGAACGAATAAGAGTCAGTAGATTATTTACTCTTGGTATGTTTAAGTAATTACGTAAAATATAATGTACTTGATCAAAGTAAAACTTATTTACATACACTACAAAATACGAAATAATTAAATTATCCATCTATGCTGTGCTATGCATATTTAATTATTTCGTATTTTTTTGTATGTATATTATCTATAGCTAAAGAGGCCGAGTGGAGTGGTTGAATCATCAGCCGTGAAAGCTAAGGACCTGGGTTCAAATTCCTCCTCCGGCGTAGGTAAATTTTGGTATTTTTTCTTTAGCATAATGACTAATAAATAATGACTAAACTCTAAAATTTATTTTAAAATTTAAAATTTAAAATCCAATTATGTACCTTGTTGATGTTGATTAGGCTGACTTCTGAAAGTGATATGAAGAAACCCTAATACGTACCTACATGGTACATTATGAATAGTATTGGGTAAATCCACAAGACTAAGAACAGTTACCATTTCTTTTGTATGTTTTTAAAATAATTCAATAAAGTTGTGTTTCCGTATGTCGAGACTAGGCCTATAGGTAGATATTTGAACGATTAAATCTACTTAATGAATATAACAACATACAAAGGAATTTGTAGGTAGCTGTTGATACAGTCTTGTGGATTTACCCATCGGACATCTATATATATAAAAGAAGAAGCTCCCTGATAAAGATGCACGCACAGCCTAAACCCCTGGTCCTATAGACTCCAAATTTGGCACGTAGGTTCCTTTTATGGTGTAGACGAGCACTAAGAAAGGATTTTTCAAAATTCACCTTCTAAGGGGTTGAAATGAGGGTCCAAAGTTTGTATGGCGAAATAAGATTGGTTGAACTATTTTATCCAAAATTTCGCAAGAGTATTCTTTAAAGTAATTGAGTAAAGGTATGCTTAAGGTTTTTTAAACATTCAACCCCTGAAAAAGGTAAAAAGGGTGACAAAGTGAAAAAATCAAGATGGGTATCGTTTTCATAGTTTATCGAGTCGTAGATCACGAAAACAATCACGATTTTAAAATTTAACGCGGCGGACGTGAAATACTATGTACACGGTTATGGTGTGGTGGGGTAAAATTCGAAAAATATCAATATAATTTTATTATTTATTTATATTTATGTTCATTTCTGGTTCTAGAGATTCCAAATTTAGCGCGTAGGTTTCTTTGAGGATGTAGGGGTGTTTTAAAAAGGTTAAGTCGAAATCCACTCTCTAGAGGGTGCAATGGGGGTCCAAAGTTAGTATGGCGAAACAAGATTAGTTAGACTATTTTGTCCGAAACTTCCTAGGAGTATTCTTCAAAGTAATAAAGACATTTTTGCAGGTTTTTTGAAAATTTAACCCCTGAAAAAGGTAAAAAGGGTGAGGAAGTGAAAAAATCAAGTTGGGTATCGTTTCTATGGTTTATCGGGACGTAGATCACAAAAACGATTTTAAAATTTAACGCAGCAGACGTGAAATACTATGTACACGGTTATGGTGTGATGGGGTAAAATTCGAAAAATATCAATATAATTTTATTATTTATGTTCATTTCTGGTTCTAGAGATTCCCAATATAGCGCGTAGGTTTCTTTGAGGGTGTAGGGGCGCTCTAAAAAAGGTTAAGTCAAAATCCACTCATTAGAGGGTGCAATGAGTCTAAAGTTTGTAGGGGAAACTTGACTATTTAAACTGTTTTATCCGAAACTTCACAGGAGTATTCCCAAACATAAATGACTAAAGACATGTTTTAGGGTTTTTGAGAATTGAACTCTTGAAAGTGGTAAAAAGGTTAAACAGTAAAAAAACAACATGGTTATCGTTTCTATAGTCTACTATCGTGTCGCTGTACCGAGGTGTACCTACGTGAAATACCATCTTCTCTGTTATGGTCTCATGGGCTTGCGGGTTATGACAGGGGTATCGTTTTAGTGTTTATTTCTGATAAAAAAAATCTAAATATAGCATGTTAACCAACGTTAATAACCTTTTAAGTTTTCCCGAGTTTTCATGCGATAGTAATGAAAAGTACATATATCTGTGTATCCAAGGTGTTTTTTATAAAGTCAAAACAGTCGTCACCATAAATTTCAACATTTTTGATCCAATGGTGTAAATCGATGTATCGGGATCCCAGAGGTTCTTAACAAACTGCAAAAAAGGCTGCCTATTCAATTTCCGTTTCGATATTGTCCGTCATAAAAATCGGTGGTAATCTGAAGTTCTGACTGATCTGTTCATCATAATGAAGCAGAAGTCAAATTTGCAAGAAACGGTAACAATATTGAGTTACTTCAAATGTTAATCAGCTCGCCTAATTATGGTCATCTTTGTTAGGCCTGGGAAACGACAAATGATAGTTTTTATCATCAAAACACAACAATCACACAACAAATAAACTTAAGCAATATTATCTGTCTCTCCCGTAATAATTAGCTGTGTGTTATGATATGCGTATGTTCTTTTATTGACATAAATTTATATTATATATATATTGTATTATTTTATTGTATGTATGTTTACATATCTATGTATGTATGTAAGTTTATAGCCTGGCTTTTGTTATTTTTATGTTCTCAGTTTTGATTTGCCTACTTCTTAAATGTAATTGTGATAGTTTCCATTACCCAAAGGTTGTCTGGAAGAGATCGCTTATTAGCGATAAGACCGCCTGTTGTCTACCACTGTTTTAGTTTTCTTTTGTCTGTAGTTTTATTTGTTTATTTTCTGGTGAACAATAAAGAGTATTTATTATTATTATTTGTATCTCTCTTTAATCACGGGCATATAAATCCCGGTCTTTTGATAGGCTTGCGCGGGGATACAGATCCAACACGTAGAGGCCCTTTGGAGAAATTTGCTGTGTTTTACACCTGCTGCAACCCATTCACGGGCACAAAAATAGATATCCGTGAACCGGTCCCAGCAGGCATATAGAGGCTATTGGAGATTATATGGAAAAGACTAGTGGGTTATGGTGATGAAGGTTGGATGGATAAGAGATGGAACTATAGAAAAGAGGTCCGGACACCTGCCATAACAATGATTTCTCTTTGCTATCGAGGCAGGCGGTGACTTGCCGCCGACTAGATGGGCCCCCGTAAATGCCGTCACAAGAGACAGCCAGGGGCAACACCGGTGTAGGTGGCTCAGGAGTGTAGAGAGGTGTACACCGCTTTCTGCGCAGTGGCTTGACAGCCGCTGCACCAACTCGCGACTTACGCAAATTTACACTTCCACCCCTGGAGCATATAGCTCTGACGACTCCTCTCTGGACGGCCAACTAAGGCAAGCCAGAGCTGAGAGTCCTGCGGGTCCCCTTGGGGTTCCACTCCGACCGACGAAGACACGCCGGAGGCGGGGACCCTGACCGACTCTCGGGAGCACTTGGGTCCGTGGGGTCGTTACTCCCCATTATTATTATTATTAATCACCTGTGTGAGTGTGTATGTAAACTTTTAAAGATAAAAAACATTTGTCAGTTACCAGATGGTAAAGATGACCATAATATGATAGCGGATTTTGATAATAATCTATATCTGAAATGTCAAAGCGTTTCAAGTAATGAATTTGAGGTCAAATTTGCACAAAATGATCGGCACCTTGAATTTTATTTAGTTTGAATCCGACCTTAAGGTGGATTCTACCCTATCCCTGCCGCTTATCTGCTAAAAGATGGCGCTACAATTGCACAAACACCATATTTTCGTCATTTTCTGCTAAACCGAGAATCAGAGATAACATGTTTTGAGATACGCGAATGAAGCAAAAAATCTAATGTTCAAATTGATAGCAATCTGCACAAAATACTGTTCTTCTAAATCGCAATAATGCAAAAACTAGAAAATTATGTAATTTTACCCTGTAACGCACACTACTACACCTCCTGTCAGCACCCAATGTCAGTCGTACAATCATTACTCGTTAATAAACTAGATGGCGCCAGTTAAAAGAATAGCTTTTCTAAATGGTCTAAGTTCTAACTAGAGGGCGCCAATTAGGAAATGACTTTATATTGTATTGCATATTTCTGAAGCAAAACCAACTGTTGGTTTGGTATATAAATACCTACTTTAACTGTACAGATATAACAACAGCTGTAGTAAAGAAGTTATTCCCTTACTCTCAGGATAATACCTATCCGTCGCCGTTAGGTATGTACAACTCTTTAGAGTATTATATTTTTTGCAGCTACTTACTGGTAAATAAAATAGTTATCAAAGATAGTTACTTATGATGTCCCAAAACACTAGTATTCACCGCAGCGGGTCTCTATTCGCTAGGAACAATGTGGCAATATAATTACGAGTATGAATTGACCTAAGAAATTCATATTATTATAATACAAATGATCAACGGCACTAGCACATATCGTGCATGACAGGAACCTTGTCGCGGCTACCCGTCCCTTTTTGATTACATTGATTCAAAAGAGATGAGAAGTTGCGAGTAGGTCACAAATTGCTGCCAATGTTGTTGTACAAGATGTGCTAGGGCCTCAAGTATAATAAGTATTAAAATGTGTAGATATTTTGGGTAGTTCTATGGAGTTAGAAGATTGAAGAAATATATATATTAGACATGTAGTAGTAGACCAAATTGAATGATCTTTATCGGACATTTGGATTTTAGACCTTGTTGGAGTAACATTTATATTACTAAATGTTAGCCTACATACCTACTATGTTAGTCTCCA
>JALPQI010022604.1:0-22237 GCA_025490895.1 Thaumatotibia leucotreta
AATAATAGACGCCATTTGGGGTGCATAACCATAAAAAAAATCCACCCCCTACAATCAAAGGTCGCAAATGTATAAAAGTCCGAATATAGGCTTTGTTCGAAGCTAATAAGTACTACATGTACATGTAGGACCAGGATATAAACTTGTTTCCATATTTTTGGTATTAAAAATTTCTGCAAATAAGGCATTACGTGGTTAACAAAAGTAAAAAAGTGAAATCTAAAGAAAAAATACTAAAAAAAATACAGTACTTTCTGAAATAAAGTTTTAAAATGGACCTTTCTAGCATTTTGTTAATTGTGTTGTAAATTGTGCATAAGGAAATAACAATTTTTTGGCTGGTTTGGAGCCCCCCTGATAAGCCCGTGGAAAATGTACCAATCTAACATATTTTAAATTACGCATAAAGATTTTCTTTATGTGTCGATTATGCACAAGGAAATCAAAAAATGTTGGCCGATTTGGCGCCCACCCTAATTTGATTTCTTTATGTGTAAATTGTGCATAAGGAAAATAACAATTTTTTGGCTGGTTTGGAGCCCCCCTGATATTACGCCCGTGGAAAATGTACCAATCTAGCATTTTTTTAAATTACGCATAAAGATTTTCTTTATGTGTTGGTTATACAGAAGGAAATCAAAAATGTTGGCCGATTTAACGCCCACCCTATTTTGGCGCCCGGGTAAAATATACCTTTCTAAAATTTATGCATACCTACAGATTTTCTTCATATGTAAATTATACATAATAAAATCAAAATATTTTGCCAATTTGGCGCCCTTCTTAATTTGACGCCCGGGGAAAATGTACCAGTCTAGCATTATATGAATTTAAATTTTTTTAATGTATAAATTATGCAAAAGTATATGAAAATTTTTGGCCGATTTGGCGCCCGGGGCACGAGCCCCCCCTGCCCCCCCCCTAGATACGCCACTGAGTCTCTTTTCTTAAAGTGGAAGCCACTTAAAGTGGAATCCTGAGCGTAAGGAGGGATTCAAGCGTTTATGACTACGACAAAAATAATTATGATAACTACTTATGTGACACATACCTACTGCTTTTCACACCACCTATCAGAAAAATCGATAATCGATTCTGAGGAAAGTTTTATCAATTATGAACGTAAAATAAACATATTTTCATATTTCTTTGTAATTTTTAGGCTAGTAATAGAAAGTCCTTGAACAGAAAAGTGCCACTTTGATCCCTCCCAGCAGGGAAGAAAAGGCCCGTATTCGAATAGGTGGTGTAAAAATATACATTCAAGGATTCCTAAGTGTAGGTGTGTAAACAAAGTAACTCTATCAAAACTATAACATTTTGTGAATGTAAACTTATCCATTAAATAATTTCGACAAAACAACGGCAAAGTTGTAAAGGGTAAAGTTGTAGGGTGTTATGTTATATTATGCCTAATTAATTACCAATTACAAAACTATTCGAAACTGTTGAGAAAATAATAAATTTAGAATCTGGAATTCGAAATGGTCATTAATTTAAATGTTTGGTGAAACAATATGCCTACCTAATCTCCCTATAATTAGAAAATTGATGTTAATGCTGTAAAAAGCATAAATGAAGTGAGGTCAATGCGGGTAAGACCGTCTACCAACTGATTTCCACCCCTAACTCAAGAACATAAGACACAATTGACGGACTTTCTGTACAAATAAAACATGGCGACGTAGCCGCACTGACCTTGTATAATATAGCAAAACAAACTAAAGCGTACCTAATACTATAACATTTCAGGAAAAGACTGAAATACATTTTATCGTTAGGTTGTTATATAAATAGGCTGGTTCCTGTGTCATGCGGACCGACCGCGCGGATATCTCCGCGCGGAGCAAAATATGTATTCTGCGACCATATACCTATAACATGGACGTCTATCGCCAGCTCAAAAAATGCCCCCAAAATCAATTGTTCAATTGTGCCAAGATGGGCAGGACATAGCGCTTTTCTTAACACCGCGCATATTTCGGTGCAACATCTTTGACACATTGTTGTAGAATATAGCCAAACAAAAATTTGATGGACCAATCACAACTATTTTTAAATGGCGGTTTAAGTTTTTATAGGTTGACATTGAAATTCATTGCCGTGATGCATTAAAGAAGGGGTGACAATTCAGGACCGTTTTTGAAAGGCAATTTACTATGGCGTGCGGCTTCCATGTTTTATTTGTTCGTAGCATGGATTTAGAATATGGATATGGATTTGACAACGTAATAATAATAGCAAGAACGAAAGGGATGGTCTTATGAAACTTTTTACTAGTGGAAGTGAAAAGGAACGATAATCGTCCGTCCTTATCACTGTGCCACTATTTTTTGTGTGTGTGTGTGTGTTAAGTAGATGCTAAGTCTAAGTGCCACACACACAAGTATCTTCTTAGTAGTAAGTGACTATGCATATCCCTCTTAGTGGCACACTATGTGCGGCCCCTCGGTTCGTAGTATGTATTGGATCAATGGCGCCATTGATTCATAGCAACTAGCCATAATATAAAATTAAAAATATTTTTTTATAAATCAATCTGACCGAGGATTTTAAAGTAAAATTTTGACCCCTCTAGATTGAAAACATTTGTAAGATTTATCAGGAAAACTTATTATTATGAAGGAGGAACTGTTGGTCTGAAACATTCAAATATTTAGCGAAACGGGCCTATTGCACAACAAATTACAAGTAATATTATAAACGGAAGTCTCTTTTCTATCTTTCTAACTAGAAAGAGACCTCCGCTTGTAATATTAGTTGTAATTTATTATGCAATAGGCCCCAGGTTTACCATGTAATTTAAGTCGATGCTTAAGACCCGTTAAGAGGATCTCCATCAAGAGTAACCTCGGCTAAAACTTGAGGTGTCGAGCAATCGTCGACTTAAATTACGTAAGTAACCCGATCCGCTAAATATATGAATACAAAACAGTCCACGGTAAATAAAACAATACAATTTGCTAACATTATTTATTTTATCTGCACTTTACAACGAAATATATATGTAAACATGGGAACAAACTAGTTACACGTTGGAATGTATCTCACAGCACACTAAAAACGATATCACTTATAGTAACTCGCGATTATATCAAGTGTAATTATGTAAAGTCTCATTTGCCATTTATATATTTTCAGTTTTTTTTAATTCGTTTATGAAAATGTTGGGTTAAGTTGCTCCGAATAAATATAAGGTGGGCTGGTAGAGAAAGGCATTGAGTCCTTAAATTGTATTTTTTATGCATTAAAGATTAAATAAATAAATAAAATAAAGTAATAGAAGTGACACAGTATATTCAAATCAAATTAATGTATTGTATGATCAAGACTTCATGAGTTTTAAATTACAGGTGTTAGTAATCGTTTGTTTTTGAAAGTCTTCATATTTCAACAATAAATTAAACGAAAAGAAAATAATGTCATGTATGACATTATATCGATATCTTTACCATTTTACTTATTAATCAAGTTTTGTAATCGCTGTTTATTCTGAGCAAAATAAACACACATTTTTAAACAAATTTTTATTTGCCGTTTAAAAATTGAGTCAAAATTCTTTTCGTTCGTCTTATTTTGTGTCCCCAAAAAATCGGATTTTTTTAATATACTGAGTCGAAACAGCAACAGTTGCTACAGCGATTTCTAGTTACTAGAAGCGTGACAGAGTGGTATGAAACAAGACAACGAAAATAATGTTGACCCAATTACCTGTTAGTTAGTAGTTCAAAAAACTGGGATCATTGCTATTAATACTGATAATTTATAAATTATATTGTAATGTCTTGTTTTCCAATTGATTACATTTATTTAAATATAATCAAATTTAACTATATATTAAATTTAAGTAAATATTGCTGGTCATGATAAAATATGTTGATTGCATCATACAATTACATTTAATAATTTAGTAAGTACTGATTTAATTCATAAATTTAATGCTGCCAAAATATAGTTAATATTACATAAGATATGGAGTATATTGCTTTAGTTATCAATATTAAAAAAAACTGAAGGAACTGAACAACGAGATCATTTATAAATTATTTTGATACAAATACATAAATTTAATTGATATAAATCATGTTTTTCATTTTTGACGATTTTTTTAATGAGCAGATACATTTATTTGTTATTAATATCCTGTTGAATCCATATAGCTACCGATATAGATTATTGCATTGTGTGAATTAATTATTAATAGATATTATTATGAATTATAGTTAATAGGAGAGGCCTACGTCCAGCAGTGGACTATCATAGGCTGATGATGATGATGATGATGATGATTATTATGAAATTTATTAACATTGTGAGAGCAATATGCATAATTATAACATTTATTTAGCAATTTACGAGTCACGAGTAGAGTAATTTATACATACGTTTTCAAAATTCATACATTTAAATTTTTTGGTAAATGTCACATATAATGGAATAATAAATAAAAAATCAAAATCAAATGCAATACAGTATTAGAGCCTCGCAATTATATCGCTAGCTTAGTAATAAGTATAATACAATCTAAAACATATATTCAAATATTTATTTTTATACATACCTACTACAATAAATCTATAATTTCAGAATCAACAGGGAAGTACATAATTGAGCACCTAACCATTATAGAATTGCCAATTCAACGACATAATATATTTTTGCTATGCATATAATTTGATACATTTAGGTAATAGGTACCTTTATATTTTAGCTAAATTAAGTAAGAATAATAAGTACCACATACATTTACAATTTTTTAGAGGACAAGACCTGGCTGATGGCTTCGCTTTGTCATAGAAATAATTTCTAGTTTAATGTCAACTTAAAAGGACAGATGAGTGAATATACTAAGGCCCAGCTATACAAGGGAAATATCCAAAGTATGTTCTTGAAATATTTACCTACCCGGCCGGAAATAAGATTGATTTCAGTATTTTTTACTAGACAGAACAAATGCACCTCTGTTCTAATTAAATAGAATGTATTAAACTAACAGTTGTCAATTTTTTTTTCTGTTTGGGACTATAGATCTTTTCAGTTCTTCGTCATCTTAAACTAGGTCTTGCCCTTCACAATAACATTAGGTATTATGTAAGTGAAATTTATATTTAAATATAACATCGAACACTGGGAAAATCGTTTTAACGAATAATCTCACATTTAATTAGTAATTACATATAAGTGATCTCGCATAATTTTTGTACACATAATTCTGGATTCATAATAATATTTCTACTAAAAATAAATAAGTACCAAAAGAATACTGGTCATAATTTCACTACAAAAATATTTCTGCTTGGGAAGTACATCTAATAGTGAATTTCATATATAAATATATATCTGATATTAATGACGCTGTGTTTCAAGCACCTAGTTTTATGGTAACCTGTTTAGCACTATCATATTATTACACATTTTCTAGGTTTTTTATATAAAAAAATACAAATACGCTGTTTTATAGAAAGTAAATTTATGGCTATATTTAAAAAAATAATGTCTGTCGGTCAATATATTTAAAAACGTATAACAATAATGGCATTGTAGGTTTTCATACATAATAAAAGTACATACAAATTATAACGAATTAAAATAAATGTCATAATATCATGTTATCTTATCCTACAAGCAAACTGGCGTAATAAATCTATATTTCTTTCATAAAACTTCATCTAAATTGAACTATCAAAAGGCATACCCAAGCTATATTCAATACGTTGGTCGTATTATGTGAACAACTATTTATGTGTGTTTATATTATCTTCAATTATGTTAAGTACTTATTATAATTTTCCTAAATACATTAGGGTAAATCAACACGCATTCATAATAATTACTAATTACTTATTCATTATTATATCATAGCATTAAAAATGGAATGATGAATAATATATAAATATAACAAATTTGAACTAATCGTAACAATGTCTAACGTACAATTAAAGATATAAAAACAGGTTTTAAATTAATTCGTTGATAATATAGTGTATAGGCATTAACCAAACCATGACTTCACTTGATTATAAAGAAACCTGGATAGTAACTCGTAACTCTTACATCAAATACAATTCTGCCGAACTAATTGAACATTCAGTGATTGCGTGAAAAAGTGTGTCCGATTATTCAATTACAAATAAACCATCATTCAAAACAAATCATATTGGATAGAGCAATTTTTTTATATTTTGTTTTGGACGCAAGTACTGCGTGTATAATTAGCACGGCAGTATTACTGGCTGGCGAGTGTCTTAAACCAAACATCGTCATGGATCGTTTGGTTTAAGACACTCGCTAGTAAGCGCGCCAAGCGTCATCAGCGCGGCGCTGGTTCGTCAGAGGCCCACTACATCTGTCAGAGTTGTGGTCGTGTTTGTCGCTCCCGTATTGACCTACACAGCTATGAGAAACGCTGTCTCCCCTCCTAACACTGCTTGTATGGTTTGTTATAATAGACTTTCATGGCCAAATGATGATGATGATTACTGGCTGGAAGGAGTTGAATGTCTACAAAAAGTGGATCTAAAATTATGATCTTTCATATCAACTGATGGATGTAATATCCCTGCGGATTTTCGCGAAAAAGTCCGAATTCATATTTCCATTACGATTGAGCTAATTAAAAACGGAAGATAAATTCCGGACACATAAACGAAGGAAAAACGTTGATTCAGTGAGTACCTATTATAATTATTATAAATCAGGTTGGTGTAACTCTGAATTAAAATACAAAAACGACATTACATAGTTATCATTATAAGTTTTATAATATAACTTTTTACTACTTATGCCATCCAGCAACAAATCAATGTTGCCAAAATAACCAATGTTGTCAAAGTAACAAAAGCCATAATAGTTAACTGGCACATTTCAAATTTTAATTCATCTCTTTCTTGACATACTAAATGAATATGATGCCGAAAAACGCATTCATTCATTGGTATAAATTGATTGAAAAATGATTTATTGACAAATCGCACTTTTGACCATAAGCAGAAAAACCAAATGTTTCTTAAAAAATTTAGAAATGAGGTCTAGTTTTATAAATACGTTTTAGTTTAGCAAGTGAAGTCGAATGAAATGGTTCATGTATTTTTGTAGATCCTATACGGACCGAGATGGCACCAAAATAATTTCAAATTATGGCTTTATAGTCTAGGAACCAATATTATTTATAACAAGCTTTTCATTACGCTGATACAATGGAAAAGGCAACCTTACACATCACAGAAGTGATGTGACAAACGCTTTACGAAGCTGATAGCCGATGTCTTTTGAAAGACTTAACCCGTAAAACGCCAAGAACCACTAAAGTGGCCGTGTTGTCATGCCTATCACGCCAGAAGCCACTAAAGTGGTCGTCGAGTATGTTGTCAAAATGTCTTGCTGACAGATAAGGTTATTTTTCGTCGTTCATCAGTAAATATAATGGCGTATGGCGTGAGTAAAGGCGTTTAAAAGGTTAAAAACATCAGTTCTCGTCGGGTACTGAATATATAATGATTTGTTAAGCATTATAATAGCATTATAATATTGCTATAAATCCTTATTGAAGCTGTGACCTTCATACTCACTACTACGACAAAAAAATATCATTAACAAGATGCGATTGTTTGTCCCAAATCATAGATTTTTGTTGTTATAAATTTATTTGTCATAATTTATTTTAATATAATTATATTTTTTCCTAAATGTCTATTTTCACACACATTTACTTTGTTATATTATAAATTGATTCGAACGCATATTTCTTGATACTTTTAAGACTAAAAAAATCGTGAGTTCAGATACGTAATAACAATGAATTTATGACAAATGAACATAAACTATAAATACTTGATTAATTAAACGATAAAGCTTGCCTTTAGATAATATTTATAAATTTTATAATACTCAATATCAAATAAATAGTGTTTATTCTATAAATTATGAAGTATAATTTTTCTATGAAAAATTTGCTAATTTTTAACCTCAATGGTACTGTTTCAGACAGCACCAATAACTGTTCTCAGAAAGAATTCGCTTCAGAGCATTAAGTCCGCCGCTAGAACTAGTTGTACTCACGTGCATTTAAACAAATAAACCGAACTAATCATCGCTAAAATACAAAGTTAAGTAAATTCCCTTACAATGTCTATATTTTTAATTCTATATTAACCTTTTAGACACCAATGACCGATATATCGGCTCCGCAGGTGCAACGGCAAAGACTGATAAGTCCTGGTTCACGCTACATTATTTAGTACATTTTGATAACGTGTCGTCTTAGTGACAGCTTTTATGTTTGACGTGGCGTCGAAAAGATTAATAGATACAGGTAAATACATGAAAGCTGGCACGAATGGATCGAGTAAGTGACAGAATGTATCTATATGTGGATGTCTTAATGACAGTAGATACAGGTTGGTATAGCACGGACGCATACACACAATGATAGATGTCATTTATTTCATTCATTCCATTCGTGCCTGCTTTGGTGAATTTACTTGTACGACTCGATATGACACGACACAAGATACGAGACATGTTGTTTTATATACGAGTAAGATTTTTTTGCGATGAGCAGTGCGGTCTATGAGCATAACGTAAATTATTACTAATAAATTATATAATTCTATTTAAACTTTAACTAGCATTTAAACTTAAATTAACATAAGGTATATTTATTTATATAAAAGCTGTTTCATACTGGAATTATTTTTTATTAATATGATCGCGGTATGTGAATGAATTTGCATGATTATAAAACTTTTAATACCGCGATATAGACTTTACAAGGAAAAATATCCCGTTTAAAATCATGCTAATAATATGCACATTATGTTATAGGTCATCCTCGACTAACAATAAACATAGAATTATTTGACATAATGTTTATATAATATAGGAGAGAATTTTATAATATTTGATATAATTCAATAATTTATATTTTCTTTTGTAATACCAATGAAAGATTTGGTTAACTTAGGGTTAGCAAACCTTTTTCAGCAAGATGTATATACGAATGTTACATACCATGATACCACCTATTGAATGGGTGAATCAAATTTTAATTGGTTGACCTTTTTTGTTTTTATTCTGTCACATGCCACAAAATCCATGGGGACAAAATGGCATAGTTTGCTAGAAGAAAGTATGCTGCATACTACTAACATGACATGCATGAGTAATGGGTGACCTGCCACCGAAAGGCCACGTAACTGTAAAAAAATCAATGTTTTGACAATTTTAAACGTAACCATAGCAACGCGTGACATAAAAAAGTTAACCCAGAATAATAATATTTGATTCACCCAATAGTACATTGTGAATATAGGGAGGTAAGTACGGTATTACTAAAGAGTGTTAGAAGCCCGACGCCGCAGGCGGAGGACTTTTAATGACTCGAGTTAGTATGCCTCTTACCGACCGTGTATACAATGTTTTTCATCACACTTGCGGACAAAAAAATAAGTTATAAGACAAAATATATTTTCTCAAACATGCAATGAAATATTGTCTTTACGTTCATTAAAATAGACTCGGAAGTATCGCTTTTAGGGCGCAGTAACTCACTGGGATAGAAATGGAATTTCATATCACTTTTCAGGCCTAGGCCAGCAAAGTAACTTTTTTTAAATTTCGACAACATTGTCATTTTTTTTTGTGTTTCTTTGTACAGTCACCACATGGAATTGTTGAGCCACTTGCAACTGTTCGCAACTTGGTCGAATAATACAAATCGGGTTCCGAACTCTTATGAGGTTGGTATGACGACTGCGGTCGAACTCTGCTGACCAATGGGGCGGTCGTTGCTACGGTTAGCCAATGACCGCTCGCGTATTCTTCAGAAGGTGACATTACCATGGTTACGTAGTAACAAAAATGTTTAACTAATGATTGTTCGCTACTTTTCCGGAAGCTGACGTTACTATAGTTACGTTATAACATCCGCTTTAGACCTGGAGACGTCAATCTAACTTCGAGCCCTGATGGTAATTTCGTTCACTTTCCTTTTAACGGCTGTCACTGACAGGTATTTTTTCAATGTTAGAATTTCAGTCAGAAACTATCAAGTTTCTATTAATAGTACATTGTGTATTAAGGGCGGTAAATAAGAAATTGTGAACGAGTGTGAAAGTAAAGCCCAAGCCGAAGGCGCGGGCTTTACTTCACACGAGTTCATAATTCTTGTACCGCCCGTGGCACACACAATGTTTTTCATCACACCTGTGAGGCAAAATAAGTAAATAAAACAATATATTTTCACAAACTACTCTAAAATGGTCTAAATCATTTCTCAAAAACGGGGATGTCTTTTTATCATTTTTATAACAGAAGTCCCGGCGCAGCGGGCGCCGCCGCCGCCCCCCGCCGGCGTGGCAGCGGGCGGCGCGCCAGTGCGACGTAATGTTGTATGAAAATTAAAAAAAAAGTCATTACGGCCATGGGCTTAATATAGCTCATTACGTTCATGCATGCCTGCTTGTAAAATCAGCATTTACGAGCAGGTGCGATGAAAACATTTTTATGGCTACTGACAGATTATAGGATTATGGGTAGATTGTCAAAGGTTACCTACCATATTTCTACAAAGGTTACATAAGTTTTCAACTAACGTCAACTGAGCTGTAACGAATGATAATAAAGGCAGCAATAGCATTTGTCTCTGTCAATGAAAAAAATAATTTAAAATTGCTCGATAACATGCTTTTTTATACAGGGTGTTTTTTTTTCGACCGTTCAAATTCTACGTAGTGAATGTGTAGGTCATACTCACCAACTTTTACTATGGGGACAAAGTCGAAATCGCGAAAAAAAAATCAGCTGTTTCATACAAATTGGCGGCATTACGCCGGCCGAAATGTATGAAACAGCTGATTTTTTTTCGTGATTTCGACTTTGTCCCCATAGTAAAAGTTGGTCAGTATGACCTACACATTCACTACGTAGAATTTGAACGGTCGAAAAAAAACACCCTGTATAAATATGAATGGAAAAAATACCTCGCCTATTAATATCAGATAAATCATGGCTTCCGATTTGAAGCAAATAAAACAACAATAATTTACTGAACGGTTTTAAACAAATCTATGAAGAACTGTCGTTATCCAGTTTCCTTTAGGAACAACGACATCTAGCGTCTAATAATGGCCGATGACTAATCCTTAATTCTCGTAGACGAAGAAATTTTTATTATTTCAACTTGTTTTGACACACTGAAATTTTGACGCAACAAAGATTCGTATTTGACTGACTTATCATCGGGGAACATCGGTCATGTCGCGATCGTGCCTACTAACGAAAAATACCGAACCCATAATATTACACGACCAAATTGCATCCATTGCCAAGTGGCTCAATATTCCCATGTGGTGACTGTACGTTTGAGAAAACCACTAAACATGCCTCGGCGTGAAAACGGATTCCCGGCCTCGTTACCTATCCGGTATACACCAACTTGGCCGGAAATCCTCATTTTCCCGGCCTCTGATGGAATGTACTATTTTTTAGAATGGCGCGGAATCAACGGCGCGTTTTTACTTTATTTTTTTATTTTTGTTTATTTGGTACACCAAACAGACATCGTACAATAAGGATTTAACAAGTAAGCATCAAATGGCATGAGCGTTTAGAAAGCAAGTGTGATGAAAAGAAAATAAACCTGTTTATATCTTAGTGAGGAGTCCATCCAGCCCCAACACTTCTGGCAGCTCGATGTCCTCCAGCCTGATGGACGAGGGGTTGAAGGGAAACTGCACTGAGAAGATCATCTTCGAATCCATCAGGAGGTTTTGCTGGAACAGAAATTTTGATTAGCTTTGCAATAGACACTGTAGCAGGTACATTTCGTCGGTTGACAACCAAAACTCACTAAGTAACAAATACCTACTTGAAATAGAAATCGTATCTAAGTTCTGATTCAATACTGACTGAGGTTGCTAAGAGTAGTGACAGTTTTTATAGTGAGGTTTGCTTGTCAGCCGACGATTTATGCATGGTTGTACATATTTCTGCAAAAAAATCGTTTATATCCACGTATAATCTATGATAACTTTTTACAATACATACATTGTAAATGATGTGATGACATAATTTTTTCTCCGTAGATGTCCCCCACAGGTGAGCAATTCTCAGAAAGTTTGTACATTTGGATCACGTTTTCGATTTTGATAAAGATTGGTAGGCTGGTTCAATGATATTCCACCAGATTTCCCACAATGTTCCAGGAAATTTGTATGGAGTTTTCCTTTTTTGTTACCCATACTTTTTTGATAACAAAAAAGGAAAGTTTCGTACAAATAATTTAGGACATTTAAAATTTACCCAAGGATACAACAAATAGGTATACACTTATATAAACATTCAATAGCAGGTTTTTTCCCTTCGAAAATTTTCACGCGCCGCCACTGATCTATATTGAGTATTTATTACGACTAGACAGTTGTCAAATAATTATTAAAATTACATAACATTTTTTTTTTCTTACACTTACAATAAACTTAAATAACTAACAACTAAAAGCCTAAATATAAATAAGGACCCTGTGGTATAGTGCCAAGGATGCTGGCAACGTTTCCCCGCTGAATCGCGATGCTTATTCGCTGTGCGAGGAAACTGCCAGCCCTCCTGTCACCCGTAACGTCGACCAAACATTTGGCTAAATCCTTGAATAAAGCCTGGGCTGCGAGGGTCTCGACGCCAAAGGCAACAAAATTGTAACTGGCAGATATTTATTTAATTATTTAATAAAACTGCCGATAATAGTATCTAACTCACCGGTTCCTTGTCGGCATTGGGTCCAGCCTTCTCCTGCATCTTCTTCTGTATCTCGTGGATGAATTCGCGCGTCACCTTCACCTCGTAGTCTTCCGCGGGAGTGTACATGTTCAGGATCTGGAGATTTGAGACCAGGTTTAATCAAGACCCTAACAATACCCAGATGTAGCAAGGACTGTCACCGACCTTTAATTTATCGAAGATTGATGATGACCAGTAGCATCATTATAGTGGACAAACTATTGAGATCGCTAATGGGCTTGCCGATGGCAATTATGGGTATTTACCTCATAAAGTCATAATGCGATCAATACGCATAGTAAATAGGAGAGGCTCACGTTATAGAATAAATAAGAGCAAAGGTGACCCTGTATGCTATACCCTGCGACCATATATAACATGGACGTCTAACGCCAGCTCAAAAATGCCCCCAAAAACAATTGTTCAATTGTGCCAAGATGGGCAAGACATAACGCTTTTCTTAACACCGCGCATATTTCGACGCAACATCTTTGATAAATGCTTATAGAATATAGCCAATCAAAACTTTGATGGACCAATCACAACTATGTTTAAATGGCGGTTAAAAATTTTATAGCTTGATATTGAAATTTCATTACCGTGATGCATTGAAGAGGGGGTGACACTTGTCAACTAAAATTCAGGACCGTTCTTGAAAGGCAATTTAGTATGGCGTGCGACTTCCATGTTTTATTAATAATAATAACAATAATGAATAAGAATTCAAATAAAATTTTATTCATGTATTATTTCAGCATGATTTATGATTATGAAAAAAGCAAGTACGAATCACTGCGAAGATAATACTAATCCAGACCGCTTTCTGTGCGCACGGTATTTACTTGCAGCCGGAAATGCAGATTGGAATCCCCCTGCCTACGTCCAGCAGTGGACTGGTGATGTGACATACCTTGCAGACTTGCATGGCGGTGAGGTTGGAGCACATGTCGACGGTGCTCTGCACGTCAGCGAGCGATTTTCTTGCTTGCAGCAGCTGTACCGCTTGCGTTATCGGCTTCAGGACGCTCAGGATATCGTCCACCTGTAATAGTGTCGTTAAGAGTATATTACCATCAGAGACTTGGGTCAACAACAGTTTAGAAACCAAAAAAAAAGTAGAGGGACAACGTTCAAAAAAATATGGAGGGACAACCAAAAATACGCGTACAAAGCGTTTGAAATTGGCATTCCAATGAAACCGCGTAACAGGGTTGCGTAAGGCACTGGTCTCACCGCGAGCTACTAAGCTATGAAACACGGCGATACTCGCCCAGCTATCAGCTATCACCGCCGGGCGAGTATCGCCGTGTCTCTTTTATTTACACAGGAGTGTGTGTCTTTTGTTCGTGTTTATAGCCGACAGTTCATAGCTTAGTAGCTCGCGGTGAGATCAGTGCCTAAAGCGGGGTATAAAAGCCCGGCCACGACATTGGTCTAATGGCCCGGCCACGATATTGGTCTAAGGTAGGGCTCCCGATATACGTACTATTCGCCGAACCGTAGCTCCGTGTTCTTAACCCCGGCGGTACTAAGATCACGAATTTCACAGTCACGCCGAGATACGTACCCGAATCTTTGTTTGTATACGTATCTACGAAACTTGGCTTCGTTCTGGCAACGACTGCTCGTGGCATGGATCCGGCCGGACCAATTACTATGCAAACAAATAAGGCCTATTATTGAATAACAGCTTGTTTTTAAAGTACGTATTGAATCTGAACCGGGACGAACGGTATTTTATTGATTAGACTTGCATTTTTCGTATCGATTTAACAAGCGACGGTGTTATTTATGGATTAGAATTTATATTGTGATTTTGAATCACCAGATAGAAAAATTAAAAAAGAATGTTAAAAATAATTGGCCAAATTGCTATACATAAAAGATAATACAGTTGTTCATTTAAGTTTATTACCTGACAGGGCGGCCCTTTTGTAGATAAGACCTATACTAAGAATTTGCACGCGCAAAGTAGCTAACAATAGTTTGTCTGCGATGTAATTGACCACACGTGGTAATTTTACTGATAAATATGTTAACTTGGGTTTTACCTGGTACACCTTTTGTTTGTGAAGTTGAATGAAATAGCCGCATCTTTGTTTTGATATAGATAAGCGGGGATGTTTTAGTAAATTTGAAAAGGGCAATTTCGGGTTTTGGTTTTATACGTGTTTAGTCACTAATAAGATTGCAGGCCGGACAGACTTAGCGAGAGTTTAGTCGAATTTAAATTGTTTTTTTATTATTTTGTTCCGTTTTTGTATTCTTACTGTTGGTGAGAAGATAGCGTTTTTAAAGTGTATTAATAATGAAGATCTTGGGTGTGGAGGTATGCCACCAGGGTCGGTGACACGGCTTTATGTATTTTGTGCAATGATCGTACGAACAATGAGTTTTCGTGTCGTGGTGGTACAACAGGATCGATAGGAAAGCATTTGAAAGCGGTGGTCACGACATCCAATGAGTTAGTATATTGTATTTTTTAATTATATTGCTTTTTAATATCCTTTCATATTTTAAAAGTTCCTTATTTTGTAGGAAATAACGCTGTAAATTTGTATATTTATGACGCATTTATTTTGTTCCTGAGTTATGGGTTTCCTAGTATAGATTAATCGTTGCCTGGTACCCTCAATATTGATTTATGTCAACATTATTGCACGAAAGAAAAACTTAAATTATGATATTTAGAACTAAGAAAAAATATTTACTCCGCACTGTGTTATGAATTTTTTAACTTCCGTTCACATCTCATTATTAAATTAGGTAATTAATACATGACAATGTGTCAGTTTTTATTAATATTAAACTCAGAAAATATCTATATTTTATAATTCTGCCCTCCTTACCTTAAAAAGTAAAATATTAATATGTAAAATTTAATCTCAGTACGTATACACGTTATCATAATGTACTGAAATTAAGTACAACTAAGTTATCGCACTTTACGTTAGAAAGGCAATTAGGTAACCACTAAATTAGATTCACAAATATCACGGAACATTCTCATCCGTTTTCCTCAGTCCTTAAAGACAACGCATCGAATCGTCACGCAACAACGCGGGCGGAACGGATCTGCGTGTAATTAAGATACGTATCCCCGTGTACACGTGTATACGTAACTTTATTGATACGTAGCCGTGTAACACGCAGGAAACGGGCCTTAAAACCGTGGCCGTGTAACACGGCAACGGGGATCCGGCTACGGTTACACGAAACACGGTCACGACCACGAGCCCTAGTCTAAGGTGACCAGTGGCGAGCGAATCCATAAGTTTTACCGGGATGCCGATATGGGTACTCCCTCTCGCACGTATGGTTTTCCGCTAAGCCGGTCGCCTTAGACCAATGTCGTGGCAGCGGCATTATTGAGGTCCTACTGCGAATCACGAACGAAGTGTTGCTTCTATCTCGCACTTGTGAATTTGTAAGGGAGGCAACACTTCGTGGTTAGGTAGGGCTTTTGTAATACGAAGGAATATGATTATGTTTTTTTATGTGACGAAGGTAGACAACTGAGCTCTCAGCCCATCTGATGGAAAGCACGTACTGCCAATGGACATAGTGACCAAAAAATCGCGTATGCGCTGCCTACCCTGAGGACTTAGATGGATTGCCTCTATCTATTGGCAAATTAGCCAAAACGTCTAACTTTTTGCTAACTGTTCCCTGCCTGTACGTTTTTGTATTACTTACTGGTTTTGTCAAAATGCTGTCGAAATTTAAGTCACTTGATGAACAAACACTACGACTACAAACAGGTACAAAAAATGTCACACAAAACTTTTTCCCCAAATGCAGTAAGGTACTACAGCACTCGGCTACATATCAAGCTGTACATTTATTTAACAAGCTTCCTACCGAATTAAAAGTAATTACAGGTCATGCGTTGTTTAGTAGAAAATTAAGAATATTTTTATTGAGAGGGTGTTTTTATACTGTCGAAAAAATTTTTTTCAATAATAATTAGTCTTTGGTAAATAAGTTAACATAGGTAATTTTAATTGTATCTATTCATTTGTTTTGTATAATTGTATTTCAAACACAATCTCTGTATTGTTTTATGAAATAAATTATCTATCTTAATAGCCGCTTGGCCGTAGGTGACGGGAAGAAAAATAAATTTTTCACCACCCCAACTCCTCCTGCGGGTATCGTAAGAGTCGACTAAGGGATTGAAGTGTTACTGGCCATTTTTGATAACGATTGATGATGGGCAGCAGCGTCATCATATTTGACACATTACTGCGATCGCCAATCCGCTTGCCCAGCGTGGCGATTATGGGCATTTACCTCCTAATGCGTCTATACGCATAGTTAATAGGAGAGGCCTACGTCCAGCAGTGGACTATCATAGGCTGATGATGAATTGCCGGATTGTTTGTGGACTTACGCTCTTCTGGCCATATTCAGCAAGCTGCTCCTTAATCCAGTTCTCGAGATGGGAGATGTTGTATCTGATCTGCAGACCCTTGGCCCAGCAGCACAGGTCCTTGCGCAGGAGCAGCTGGTTCAGGCTGTACGCGCAGATGTAGTAGAATAGCTGGAACAGAACGAGAGCTTTTAGTTTCAGTAAGTGCTTTATGTATAGAATTAAATCTATACGATTCGATAGTAGAATCGAAAAATATGTGTGGGAGTTTAGTGAAACGTCCCCCTTTGTCAATCCCGTAAAATAATTAATTGAATCAGGCGTTATTTTGCGGAAGTCCATATTAAAGGATGAACAATATTGCTTTGCTCTTCCCCGATACAGAACAGTTAATTAGTGAAACCCGCTATAATTACTTGCGTATTTTTTTGGATGCAATTAATTTTCCGCCACAAAAATAAATACGCAAATAACTATAACCAATAAAACTATACTGGACACGTGTTTCGCCTCTCTACGAGGCATCATCAAGAGTTGACGATGTCGTCAATCTGGTGTCCGGCAGCGGAATGAGCTGCCTGAACTGAATATACAAACGATATTCCTGGAGTATGTGTGGCTGCTCCCGCGTTTCCGCTACTGCAGCTGTGGCCGGGCATCCCACGAAGGTGGGACGGTCGTTGCACCGTCATTTGGGGACGGTGATGAGAGGCTGTTGAATCGAGCTGTCCTGTCTGGTCGGCCGTATGTATAACCTCACCCTGACGCCCACTACTCCCCGTATATAAATACACACCTGCTTGAAGATCATGACGCGCAGCTCGGCGTCGACGGCGTACGTGTGCAGGTGATCGTGGGCGGCGCTGAGCTCCTGCTCGAGGGGGGGGGGGGAGGGGGGGGACACACACACCTGCTTGAAGATCATGACGCGCAGCTCGGCGTCGACGGCGTACGTGTGCAGGTGGTCGTGGGCGGCGCTGAGCTCCTGCTCGAGGCGGGGGGGGGGGGGAGGGGGGGGGGGGACACACACCTGCTTGAAGATCATGACGCGCAGCTCGGCGTCGACGGCGTACGTGTGCAGGTGGTCGTGGGCGGCGCTGAGCTCCTGCTCGAGGCGGGGGGGGGGGGGGAGGGGGGGGGACACACACACACCTGCTTGAAGATCATGACGCGCAGCTCGGCGTCGACGGCGTACGTGTGCAGGTGGTCGTGGGCGGCGCTGAGCTCCTGCTCGAGGCGGGGGGGGGGGAGAGGGGGGGGACACACACACCTGCTTGAAGATCATGACGCGCAGCTCGGCGTCGACGGCGTACGTGTGCAGGTGGTCGTGGGCGGCGCTGAGCTCCTGCTCGAGCCGGGGGGGGGGGGGGGAGGGGGGTCACACACCTGCTTGAAGATCATGACGCGCAGCTCGGCGTCGACGGCGTACGTGTGCAGGTGATCGTGGGCGGCGCTGAGCTCCTGCTCGAGGCGGGGGGGGGGGGAGGGGGGGACACACACACACCTGCTTGAAGATCATGACGCGCAGCTCGGCGTCGACGGCGTACGTGTGCAGATGATCGTGGGGCGGCGCTGAGCTCCTGCTTGAGCCGCGCGGGGCCCGCTCCGGGGGGGGAGGGGGGGGCCCGCGCGGGGCCGGAGAGGCCGCTGCAAATATATATACCATAAGGCACTGATTCGGCCAATAGCGAGTGATAAATCGGCTATTCTAAAATAATCGCTCCTGTGTCAAGATAATCACCAAATGACTAAATTAAATATACACAATATCGTATTATAATGGAGAGCTTTTCAGTCGAGTACCGTGTTTACGTCACCAAGCTTGCTGAGTGGCCTAAGTAAGGTACGAGATTGAAAAGCTTGATTATAATACTATCATGTGTCTGCAAAGAGCTCAGAATGCCAACCTTCGTGTAATTACCAATGCACCCTGGTTTACACGAAACGATAAAATGCATGATTATCTCAATGTTCCAACAATAAAGGACGAGATTAAACATTACACAAACAGTTATGTTGGACGCTTGGTAAGGCATCCGAACCCTCCAGCTACAAAATTACTAGACAGGACACGAACTGTACAAAGGCTCTTAACGAAAGCACATTGCACAAAATGTATAGTAGTGGTTCATGTGAGACGATGGTCTCCAAAATACGAACGCCACTTTCCCTCAAAAAAACTGATTATAGTCGTCAACGACTGATGGCAGTTCACAAATGGAAAAAAATAATAATACTATTGTGTACAATATTTTTCTACGAGTCAATAAATATAAGTAGTCAAACATAAATAATTAAATAAATACGCTGAAACGAAGTGTGGATCTTGAGGTGGGCGCTCGTTGATATCTTTTTTGCTGGCACGCAATTGGCCAAATTGATTACCGCCTAACTCAGTAACACATCGCTATTTGTAGTGACTCACTCATTTAGTATAGTTACTAGCTCAGCGGTGAACTAGAAATATCGCGGTGTCTCTTTTCTTTAAACGTGAGCGATTATCTTTTGTTCGTTTCTACAGCCGAGCTATCAATCGCCAACTCGCTCTTGATGGGATTAGTGACTGCAGCAACAGCAATCATAAATATACACGGTGTTTCATGAATCATGATCATGACTTATGTAAACCTCGCACACACCGCATATATCGTCGGCTGACAACCAAAACTCACTATAAAACTGTCACTACTCTTAGCAACCTCTTATGTCAGTCTTGAATTAGAACTTAGATACGATCTCTAGTCAAGTAGGTATTTGTTACTTAGTTTTTTTTTATTGTCAACCGTCGATATAAGTCAGGGGTCTGTCGATTGCAAGAAAAATTACATAAAGGAAGGCTTTTATGAAAACCAAATTTAGTGTCATAATTTTTGTGTCACAAAGTAAAATTTTGTATAACAATATTTAGCAGCGAAGAAAAGCGGCAAATGAAAATTTTCTATCATTTTTTTTTTAATTTGTCGCCCCTTCTACTGCCAAAAGTTGTTGGATAGTGTACAAACTATAAATTAGTACGACTAACTTTCGTAACGCAATTGACGCGATCGTGATCTTTGTTTTTATTCAGGGCTTAACTATGTATGATTTTTTTGCAATCGATACTAGCCATATAAAAAGTATTCAAAACCTAACTGGCGACCTACTGGCAGGGTCGTACTTCGCCCAGAGGCTCAGTTTAGCCGTACAAAGAGGCAATGCGGCGAGCGATCTGGGAAACTATGCCCCCGGGCCACATTAGGGTTTTTTTGATGTGCAACAATCTTGCGTATTTTGATACCTAATATGTACAATTCTCCACAAATAAAAATCTAGATTCAAACCTAACAAAACCGAGAATTGAATTGTGACATTTTTTTTTGGTTGTTTGCCGTTGTAAATGAGAAATGGGTGGTCAAAATCGTTTGGGTTCCTGACACCCAAGGTGTACAACTGTACACGGTGCTCGCGAGCATTGCCAGAGATTTTAACTATGCATTCTAGACATCAAAATAAACAAATAATATTATGTGACTTAATGTCAAATGACACCAAATTTAATAATGTCAGGAATACAGCATTGAAATCTTTAGGTGCATTCAGACCAAACGAGCATTTGCTATTCTATCCCCTCTCTATCAACGAATCACGTTTTGTGTAACGATCGAATTTCGTAGAATAGCGAATGCTCGTTTGGTCTGAATGCACCTTTTCGCAATGCTCGCGAGCACCGTGTATATTATATGTTTATTGTGACGCTACGAACAAATAAAACATGGAAGCCGCACGCCATACTAAATTGTCGTTCAAAAACGGTCTTGAATTTTAGTTGACAAGTGTCACCCCCTGTTCAAAGCATCACGGCAATGAATTTGAATGTCAACCTATAAAAACTTAAACCGCCATTTAAAACTAGTTGTGATTGGTCTATCAAAGTTTTGATTGGCGATATTCAATAAAAATTTGTCAAAGATGTTGCGCCGAAATATGCGCGGTGTTAAGAAAAGCGCTATGTCCGGCCCATCTTGGCACAATTGAACAATCGGTTTTGGGGGCATTTTTGGGCTGGCGTTAGACGTCCATGTTATATATGGTCGCAGTTTTGACGTCTAGAATGCATAGTTAAAACCTCTCGCAATGCTCGCGAGCACAGTGTATATCGCCTGCGATTGGTGCAACCAAAGACATGACAGATCACCAACAACCCTTAAGAGCATTGGATTAGATGAAAACATCTGGTTTGTAGGTTTTTCCTGCAGTGTTATTCACTAAGGAAACCGCCTTGCTGTCAGCGCTGTGTCAGCGCTGCGGCAGCGTCGAGCCTAAAAATGGTATTCACTAATGCACTTTAAACGACACTAGTGCTCGGCGACGAATGCGGCGTGATCTGGAACTACACTGCGTCGAGAGTTTGACGTTTAATGTACGAACTTCGTATTCTCTAACGAAAAACAGCGACGAACTCGCCCGCAACCTCGCTCACAGCCTCGATTCCTAATGTCAAATAAAACAGCTAGGATTTTAGACAAGGCTGTCTCGACGTCGAGCTCATTGACGAACGCAGCGTCGAATGTGTGAATAAGAGAATAGGTGCAATAACATATTACTCTTAATTAGATAGTACGTACGGTGGTATATTTTCAGCAGTGTTGTCGTGTGTGCTGATATTGGACGAATAGGCATGCAAAAATATATCGTAAAACAAAATGTATAAATAAAAACGTGATTTTATATTAAAACGAGAGACATACACATATACAAAAATAAAATTAAAATATGGCATTTAAACAACTACCATATCAGTAATCAAACTACTCCTATTTCTTTTAAAAATATTATTAAATATTTAATAAGAGTGTCCTAGCCACTGGACAATGCCGAAACGTACACATGTGTCAGGGCATTAGAAAAGTATCATAACTATTGATGTAGCCATTATGAACAAAAACAACCAACTTCAACCGATTTCTCCAAGATGCTATCATCTGTGTTTTCCATCATTGGTTTCCTATCATCAAATCCTACTTTCTGAATGCAAAACTCTTGTAAATGAATGAAAAATTACCAAAAGCGCCATACATGTACGTATAACATTTGAAGAGATCCCCCGATTTC
>JALPQI010022605.1:0-19845 GCA_025490895.1 Thaumatotibia leucotreta
GTACTGGACCTCAGATATTATGATTTTTGTATCTATATACGAATATTTTGTGGTCACAATTTTATTGTTGGTGCTCCAATGTAACATAACCGGAAAGGAAAACACAAATGTAACATTCGTGAAGTATTTGTCGTGAAATTATATTTGTTGCATTATCGGTTATATTTTATTTTGTACTCACTTTAAATTTCAGGGCATAATAAGTTGTGCAAATTGTAAAATTGGATAAATATAGTGTTGTAATGAAATGACAATCAAGAGCTCGTGGCCTAAAAATAATAAATGAAGGCAGGTTGTTATATGTACGTTCCTTAAGCCTGTTTTTAATTTAGTTGTGATTTTATTTTTGTAAGCAGCACGCCTACGCCTTACCTACCAAAACTATTGCATCGTATAAATACAATCACAATAAGTTTAAGTACAATCGTACATTATGATTAATATGACACAAATTATGTTATTTGATATAGTCTTGTGCAATACCGGCTTGTTCTTTTTAATTAAACTACGCATGGTCCTGGTAAAAATATAATGCCTAATAATTCATAAGCTTGATTGATGTCATTGTATTTTAAAACACGATGTACGTATATTCTATTGTAGTGATTTTATGAAACGCATTCTAGGTTTAAAACAACAGAGATTTGATTTTGCCTTCATATTTCATAAAGTCTTTATAATTTTTAGATAGACGAAATGAAATAAAATGTATTCGAGTTGAGTTTTCTTTGAGTGAGTTTTAGATTAAATTTAAGATATTTCTTAAAATCTAAGGCTCGTTTTGAGGTTTTATATAGCATGCTTAGTGTCTTATATCGCAATCCTTTTCTTAGCTCACATTCACGACCAGTTCTTCGGCAACCCGATTTTACGAGACCATAAACTCAAAAGCGAGAGTCTATGCTGTGATTTGTGTCGAGCGTAGGCGTCCCGAGCTACCGTGCCGGTTTGGGCTGGGGCAGTCGATGATTTGTTTTGTCGACTCTTTCCTTTTTTAAAATAATTTCCGCTACGAATTATAGAACTTTGCTTTAATCCATTGAAACTACATTTTTGTATAATTATGTTCTTGGCTAATAATAAAGGTAAATTTTAAACAATTTATTAAACAAATATAACTCTTTCAATGAAATCTGCCCAATAATCTTGATCGCAATGACGGATTAAAAACATACAAGTGTACATAGATGTTTTTTGCGTGGGTTGCGAAAGTCCCTTTTTCCCGTATTTAGGTGAAAACCTGTACACCAACATCAAAAGCGTCTCCTAGGTTTCATTTTTTTTAAGATGAAAGAAATAATATTTTCATTAAATTATGAGTTTTATTAGATTTTTTGTTTACAGAACCAGTTACAATCCATCAATACAATAAATAATTGGAACTAAAAACGAAATTAATAAATCAGACACATAAAACACGTTGTTTGGAAGGTTATTTTTACCCTCCAAACAAATACAATAAAAACGTATAACAATTATTTCAGCTCAATTACAATACTGATACGATCCCAAACCGCCCATATAATACTCTTTACACCTCCAATACCTCCATCGACTCGACACTTTCGAAGAGCATCGTCACTATTGAGGCCAGTGACCCAAAAAAGGTTCGGAAAATAAAAAATAAAAGCATGATATTTTATTTTCGAGATGCGAGTACTATCGTGGCATAAATTAAAGGGTTTATTATTTTCTCTCTTTCTTGTACCACGTGTTTTGAATGTGAGCACTTGCGCATGTACCGTCAGAAGCTGTAAGTATTAAGGATAAGCTTAATAAAATAGATTTAAAAGTTCATTCCTTTGATAAAGAGAAAATTTAAGCAATTGCGAGATAAGTAAACACACGTGTCGAAACGCAGTCAAATTATGACAAGGTAATTTACAATATCGCTATTGCGGATCATTTAATTTTGTACAAATGTATAGTATGATTAAGACCCTATATTTCCTATAGTCGTTAATTTTGTTGATCTAAGGTGGTTTGTTGGTCGTCATATTATAGTTGTTTTTCTAATTTGTTAGGACTTCATACGTAAATACTTTCAAAATTTCTTGATCATGTATCTATATAGTATATAACATTTCTCAAACAAAAATAAACAAAGCTTATAAGGCTATCTATATTATAGCATCAAAACGCCTACTTTTGCTGTCGCTACACTGTATCACCATTATTACCGTTCAGTTACGTATAAACTGGTCCACTACTGGCTTTACGCGCTGGCGATGTGCGCGTGCGCCTGACACCTGGGTCGCGCGTGTGTGCGTCGCTACACCGACGACTGCGGGATGGTTCATGTTGGATGTGACAGCGCAGATTTTTTATTATAAATTATAATCTTCACTCTAAGTTAAAGTGTAATGTCAAAATTGGTCTTACATTGAATTTTACGTGAGCGAGTATCAGTTATACCGTGACTCTAAAGTACCTACATACTTTAAAAATAGTTCAATATTTATAAATTTGATTCTTGAATAATAACTAGTATTTTTTTAAAGTTGACTTACTAAATCTCTAAGCTTATGCGTTATTAAATGTATATGCTGGAAATCGTGAAATATAATTTTAATATGCTTATGCATTCTTTTAAATTTTATTTTATAAAACGAATCAATGCAAATACGTATTGCAATCACATACTAGAGCTTCTATGTGTTGTCTCTCACAGTAACACATGAACATTATTATATTATTTAAGTAACAACTACCTACAAAAACTAAAAAAACGAGCTCAAAACAAATGTATCCGAATCCATCACAGACTCTCATTTCCATGTGGCAACTGTACCGTTAGCAAAAACAAAAGCTTACGACTTGGATTTTGTTTATTCAGAAAAGACTTCTACAAAAATAATAAATCAAGCAAAATACGACTTTCGTGTTATCCTGTTATGGTCGTGGTGCTCGCTCCGCAGAAGTACATTTATGTTTGCAGTTGAACAGCGTAAGAAGTCAGTTCCTTCTGATGTACTTGATTACCTCATGGTAATTTAAGCTTTGCTAGATCGTAATAAAGACGTTTTATAAATTTTTGAAGAGTAAAATAGGAGTTGGTACTGATATAATCTTAGGCGTTTGTGCATGTATAGTACAAAAATAATATAATGACAGTGATATCGTCTCGGCCGTTGTGTGATTATGATGTGCTTAAAGAATTACGTTAGGAGTAAGTTGAAAATGATTGTTTACTATTAGGTACTGTACAAGTGCACCTTCTGGTATGAGTACGGCGTATAATATGTAGAAATTAGCTAAAACTAGTATTATGAGCATCAGCACATCTGGATGCTCGATACTAGTGATGGCAGTAATATCACCTTTTTAAGCACCACCCTTTTTACGATATTTCTTATGGTACTTAACTATTATCATACGGATTTTGATTACTACCTACCTAATTAAAACGATTTATTATTTCATTATATTTTCTAAAAAAGAGCTTATTTTTAGAAAATATAATGAAATAATAAATTAGAACTCTCTTGAACATTCACTTGAACATTCACTGATAATTACATATGAATATACTTGTATTAAAAATGTTTTACTTAATTCGTTGAGTTCACTAAACTACCTCCACATTCACAATTCTGCGTAAACAAAACCGATATAATATAAACACAGCGTCTCTGATAGGATTTGTCACCCTAATCATTAGGGTGACGTAATACCTTTATATCTGCAAATAATAAGCGATAATGCCAACTTGATTATTTTTACGCTACACTGAGTACTGGAATTAAGAACAAAAAAAATGTATAAGCAAATAATATAGGTAACGCTGACAATTATAACGCATAATGCTAAAAAGGTGCTTAATTTCTTGTGCTCTGTTTAATAATAATAAACGACTAGTACATTTTTTCGCAAATAGCTAAACCTAAAATTAACCAGTTGCGCAAGAGTGTAACAAATATACAACACCCAATTAAAGTTAATCTAAAATATACCTAAAAGCAACAAAATAAACCATAAAGGCGCAGCATGGGCAACAAAATGAAAAAAAAATCCGTCACGAACATAGGCGAGGGAGAGCAAAAAGAAAAAAGTACAAGTTCAACGTTTATTTTGGTTGTGTCCTTTTCACTCTAGCGGCTATTCGTCGTTTCGTCTTGCTCTACCCGGCCGAACGCTGGACACCTGTGCTTTAGTTTCCCCGGAGTACCAACGACCTCTTCTCAGGCTAATAATAAAAAGACTTATGTGAATAAAAGCGTATACTCGATTTAGAGTTCTAATCTGATTCATTAACGTATGTTTAGTCTTTTAGAGTTACTAACATATCACTATTATATGCGTAACAATCTTTGTCGTATACCGATTTGATTTGAAGCAACTAGCGTTTTTTTTAACGTAATGTAATAATAATAAAATTGGAACACCTGTTGGACGTACTTATCCTATTGTTAGGATTTCCAAAGTAGGTAAAGTAAATTGGGGTGCAAAATAATGTTTTTTATAGCTTTATTGAGGAAACATTAGGGTCGGGCGACTATTTTTTTATCTTTTTTTCTAATAATGATTCGGTATTTAAGCTAACTACTAGAATCAAAAGGATTCATTCCGCCTGCTTATTTGGTAGGAAAATCATCCAATCAATCTGATGGCCATCTGTTTTCCCTGTGGGATACATGTATGTAACGTTTTGATTATTATAAGTTATACTTCAAACAACGTAACATGAAATATGATTAATTATTCAAATTACGAAAACAAAAGGAAAACAGTATTTTTCACATTGTGTCATAAAATAGAGCTTTTTACTTTTAGTCGAGTGCCGTGCCTTAGGCCACGAAGCTTGCTGAGTAAGGTACGAGATTAAAAATCTTGATATTGACACTATTCAAAACGGTACTTTTTATACGAGTTTATTACAATTAATTATATTAGACATGAAATAAATATACGAGTAATAATTACTATTTAATTATTGACTCATGATCTCATGAAATAGGTATGTAATGATTCCATCGAACAACTACCTACGTAATTTGGCTAAAGTTTTGCTCGCTACACAAATCATTGTTTTTCGGTACATAGTATTTTGTCGAATCATTAGAGCCGAAATCGTCAAAATAAATAAAGATTTATTAAAACTAAGAATAAATTAATGTTATGATTCAAATATAGACAAAATCATAAAAATTTTCCCAGTTTTAAAGATACTTGTACATAACATAAGAACGTGATTGGCCGCACTTAATAGAAAAACCATACAAGGTAAATAGTCATGGTTGGAGGATACGATCAGATTATACAATACAAGCAATATTACATGCAATAAAATTGTCTATTTACACGAAATTAACATAAGTTTACAAATTAACATTTATTTTTCCAACATGGATAGTTTATTTCATATTTACGGTACTATCTAAGTAATAGACATAGCTATAAAATTATAAATTAAAATATTAGGCACATCGTTTTTGACATGCTAGGTATTTATTGTCATATTCCTTTATTGAGTTATCTCGTATTGCCCTGCCACGTCTCGGAAATATTTACAGCAGCTTTCGCATTTTCAAAACTTCCTATAGAAATGCGGAACCCCTATGTATAGGTAACCTGTGTCGTTCAAAACGATACGGGTGTGCTAATGAAAACGAAGAAAATAAAATCAGTGGGAAGTAATTAAAAAATGAAAGAGTTGTATTGGATAACCATCAGGGCGACTACTTGGGCTTTGTATAAGTAATCATAGATCCTATCGCTGGGTTATCTTTGATTTGATCTGACCACTTAAAATATCTTAATGCATTTCAAACTGACCAAATAATACACTTCGATGCTAGATGAAAACAAATGTAGATTTTTGTGTAAAAATATTTTTTTATGCTTACTTTAAATGTAAGCAGTAAAAAATAATGCATTTTCTATGTAAAATTTATTATAACAATTTGCGACGGTATCAATATTTAGACAATAACTACGAACAAATAAAACATGGAAGCCGCACGCCATACTAAATTGCCTTTCAAAAACGGTCCTGAATTTTAATTGACAAGTGTCACCCCCAGTTCAATGCATCTCGGCAATGAATTTGAATGTCAACCTATAAAAACTTAAACCACTATTTAAAAATAGTTGTGATTGGCCCATCAAAGTTTTGATTGGCGATATTGCATAAACATTTGTCAAAGATGTTGCGCCGAAATATGCGCGGTGTCACGAAAAGCGCCGTGTCCTGGCCATCTTGACACAATTTAACAATTGGTTTTGCGGGCATTTTTGAGCTGGCGTTAGACATCCATGTTATATATGGTCGCAGGACAAAAACCATTTGTTAGTGAGAATGTTAAAAAATAAATGCGTGGTTGATACGGAGCTTTGTTCGTAATGTTCGTATAGCTACTCTAAAATTAATGTTAATGTTTTCCAAGATGAAACTGAGCTAAGCTAGATCGATTCTTAGGCCCTGAAAATCCTTACATAGCAATTTTTAGTAAAATCTTTAGGGACATTAGGACGAGAACCCAAAAACAAATAATTTTTGAAAAGTACCTTATAATTATACAAATAACAAATATTGTGTTTTATGTAGAACATTTACTACGCGCACTGTGTTTTATAGAAAATATGGAGATAACTTTCTTTTATTAAGTCTGGCCGTGTATATTTATTAGCCTATCGTCCTTAATTTCACTGCTTTGAGATTCAAAGTGTACGTTTGAATTTTATTTTAATACACATTTAAAGTATAGCTGTTCGTTGCCTCGGTACAAAATTACAATGGTGCTATTGAACCACGTGTGATGGAGCTACTACGGAGTTGAGAGCTGCGCGGTAATGGTAAAGTATGGACGTACCTCAAAATTTCAATATTTTTAAGCAAATATTTTTATTACAGTTTTATTTATGTTAAACTGTAAAAACTTCCTAACTGTGTAGCACTACTACGTATTTTAATATTCAACAAATACAGTTATGTGAATTGGGAGAATATTATGATAGTTGGTAAACCATTCTATGTTACATAAAAACTGTATATTTGGCTTGTTGTTCGAGTAATATCGAGCTTTCGAGAATAAACCCTAAAAAAACTATTTACAGCGTGGTTACAGACTGTGTAGAGAAAGAAACAAGGGAACAAATTTAATATTTTTTAGACGAAAACTGATACTTTTATAAATTAGGCTAAAGCAACTCAGCAACAATAAAGCCAACTCTGCAACGGATCAAAAATAAGTTATTAGCTCTAGTGTGCCATCAATTTCTAAAATCGTCTCTATCGGAACACTACTTTATGTTGACGAATGTTAAAAGTGTTAAGTAGATAAGTTATACAATGTTAATTTTGTCTATCGCGTATCCACACTACGCGATCGTCCCGTATCGTATTCAATCGCGACGTAATGCACACCGGACTACACAATGAGTATTGATGGACTCCCATTTTATATTTACGGCGTATAGTGTTACGGTGCGTATGTTGGACGTGTTTGCTTGCTTCGAAATTATGCTTCTTACGTTTCCTTTTTTAGTTCACCTGTTGGTTCAAGTTGCTTGTCTTTTTAACGGCCTTCGCAGCCTAATCCGTCACTACCCTGCCAAAGAAGCTGGCGATCCTGGTAATTGTATGATTGTTGGCCCATGGTTATCTTGTAAATACGTCTTTGTCTAATTATTTCCAAAGATTATTTAAACTCTAATTGAAATCTGAAGAGAACAACTAAGTGTCAATATCACTTGTATAATCAAAATTATCACATAAAAAGTTAGTCGCACGTATCCTTATTATAATTGTAAGTTCTTACTAATTTCTGAATTAATTTGTAATAAAATATAAAGCCAAGTCTTAAAATGTGTCTTCTAAGAAGTATATAATAAGAAAGATTCATACAATTGTTGTTGTTGTTTTTGTTGTACATATTCTGGTCATATTTTCCGCAACTCCATATAAAACGTGCCTATTTTGCGTGGTCCAAACGCTGCGCTGGCCCAGTACTTGTTGGGGACTTCACATACACCCTTGAATTTCTTCGCAGGTGTATGCAGGTGTCCGCACGATGTTTTCCTTCACCTTATTGCGTAAATGTAAACTATAAATATGAAATAGTACACGTGGGTCTTATACACTAATTAATTTGAAAATAAATTTTAATATCGGTCTAGATAGGTAAAAATTACTCTGATTAATGTTTTTTCTTTTATCTTGTTGATTCCGGTACGCAAAATCTCAGCATTGAACTTAAACTAACAATAACGTAATTAGTCATACATGTTTAATGGCGGCTTGTCGCCAGCAAATAGCTGTGTTTGTTTATTGAGCCTGGAATAGAACCGGGATACCGGCGCTGCCGGACTGTCACTACGTGTAACAGCACCGCTTCATTACCAGCGCTACCATGTTAGTTGCCATCTTAGAATAAGAGATGTTATTTCATTACGATGGAAGTCCATAAAATAGTATTTTACACACTTGTGTTATAATAGAGTGCTTTTCAGTCAAGACTACTTTTTCTACGTGTCAGCAAAAATAGGTAAATCAACCTAAATGATGGAATAAAAACGCCGAAATCAAGAGCATGCAAAGTGTGTGATGTGCCCGCCCGTTGATGTTTCTGTTGCTGGCACGCGATTGGTCAAATTCATTACAGTTGTCTACAGCGTTGTATAATGAGTAACTAACTCGGTGTAAATGTGTAAGATTGTATTTGTGTACGTCATCTAATTTGAAACATTACAGTCAACGAGTAGAAAAAAATAATAATCGAAATGACAGGTGTTAACTTAAAATACGATACAGACCCACTGAATTGTCCGTGTATTCAGTATGCATTGTTTTACTTTATTGTAGATAAATTTGCGATGTGCACTGCGAACTACTGTGTATAGGTTGTGTCTTAAAAAAGTAGAAATTATAACAGCATGAAGTTTCTCAGGCCAGCCATATTCACTTAAGCATCTGTTTGGAATATTGCTACCTCCACAAAACGAATAAATCAGCAATATAAACACCGCAGATAAAACAATTAAACATCTGTCATTCTACTTGTCAGCAGCCCCGCTAACTGTCAGTCTACGTGCTGACAGTTGACTTGTCATGTTACAGGGCAAGTGAACGTAACAAAGTAAGGTAGCGAGTGAAACGGCTTGCTAATGCGTTCTGGCTTTGACACAGACTTGAAATTGATTTATGATCGGGGAACTTTGATTTCTGAGCTAGCTTTGTTGAGACCACCTAATAGAAACTATCAAAAATAGTCTTTGTTCAAAAGGACAACTCTTATTAGGTAATTATATAATCCGTATGGGAATTTCTTAAACTCATAAATAAACTCATCTTATTCATATAGTCAATAAATACTCTTCACCGCGACGATCTGACACTGATGGAAAAGATTAGGAATAACGTCGAATTCATGGCTTCAATCGTCGTCTTCTGTTGTGGTGTGGTGTGTGGTGGTATTGTGGCGTGGTGTGGTACGTGTGGTTTTGGTGGAAAAGAGATGACCACGAGTTCTGAAAGAGTCTGTCGTAAAATAGTTGTAAATGGTGCAAGGTTTTTTAGAGGAACGATGATATGTGAATAAATATGGCTAGGCAATGATAATTGCCGTAATTTTCTGCAACGCTCTTTACTAATTGCTTATCTCATTTATTTAAGCGTTTGAATTTACATATTCCACATGAATCATATATTAGCTTCAGTTAAAACATTGGTAAATTACGGTCATGTGATTAAAAGAAAAATAACACTTTCCACATTCAGGTACACATTACTTTTTATAATATTTAAATATTACCAAAAAAGTCTCACCCCAGCTTCTGAATATAAAATCAACGTTTTTTGCTTACATTGTGAATACATTACGTCTGATACCCTGATCATGACGTCCATGATAAATGACTCGCATCACCGCTGACAAGCGAAGTGTTAAGTGTAATTGATTATTAGAAAAAACTTATTTGAATTCGAATTCAATGTGATACCTGATTTCATTTAATGCTAATGTGACTAAGTATGTAATACGAGTGAGAATATCCTGTTCTTTGGATATAAATTCAGCTTTGAAATTTTTACAAAACATGCTCTTTGTTGAGAGTATCGTAAAAGACAGCTGCTTATGTATAAGTAATTGTACTACGTCTACGAGTACAAACTGTAGATTGGCTTCCGAAAATGTCAATATTATATAAAATTTCAATAATTAGGTTCATACACACTCGGTCAATGAATACGGGTCAGGTGGTTTTTTTCATAGAAAATAATGCAAACATGGAGATTTCAAATATTTTTCAATATATTTATAGTGTAGGTAAAATCTACTTTTAAATCAGGTTGTACCTATTGGAATTTCCTTAAATTTATAAATAAATCCAAAAAAACTTTAAAATTGTCGTAAGGTCGGTGTGTATAGACAAAAATGTAGACCATTTAAGAAAACAACCTAAAATGTACGGTAATAAGAGTTTTTTAATCATGAATTGCTATTTCTATATCTACGGAGTCATCTGACGATAAAGTTCCGTGTTTTTCGGATCGGTTGCAAACTTCAGGGAAATTTCAATCCAATCTGATGTTAAAAACGGTTCCACTTATATTATAAATATTTGTAATCAGCATGTTTCCAGTATTTTCTATGAAAAAATCCACCTGACCCGTATTCATTGACCGCGAGCCGCGAGTACGAGTACGAGTATATTACTGAATTCTTGACACTGTAATATGTATACTGTATAATTTTAACAAAATTATAAAAAATACTGTTCTTTCATAGCATGTTTGTGTACATAGCATGTATATAGATACATATATCGTCAATTGTAATATGAATTAATGTAACCACCAAATGACGACTTTTCAGGAGGGCCCAAAAACGAATTTGACATTTATAAATTAAGTTGTATCTTTTTAGTTAATTATCCTATTTAAATCATGTTTATCTTGTTTGTTTTATTTTTAAGAGGTCTATTTAACGCACAGTTACTAACTGCGACCACAGTTGTAATTCGGGAAATGGCTGGTGGTTACGTTAAATATTTTGAAAAAAATTTGGAGTTACTACGTTAATAATTTAATGAAAATCATCTTAAGGGGATTTCGTATTTTGTGTAACTCACAAATTGAAACTGAATTGCTTATGAGCCATACAATTCAAATGGCGCTTACATCATTGACATTTATAAAAATATGGTGAGTACATTAGGAAGGACGTATTTTGTACTTATAAATTTGTACTCACGTTAAAATATTGTCTATGATTTTTTGAAACCGTTACATACGTTAATAAAACACGTAGAAACCTAATAAAATGGCAAAGTTTTTGTTAACGTATTCGACATTTTTTTCTGAATATCAAAATGCCATATACACCGTTCGATAGAGCAGGAAATTTGCAGTCGAACGTCGAACGTTATACTTAACTCAATTTCGTCATTTTGGTGGTTACATTAATTCATATTACAACCGACGATATATGAGTTATCTTAGCTAGCTTCCCATTATCGCAAATTCTTAAGACACCCATGTCGAAATATATCTTTCGTCCGTTTACTGCAGGGCATATAAACTATGTTAATTATTAAACTGGAGGCACGCTAAACTGGCAATTAAAGGAACTGGCTACCGCATATTGCTACAATTCGAATCCAATTTGTAAAACCGTTGCGCGTAGCTCAGAGGTACGTTCCCTTTTTTTGGTATTTTGTTTTGTAAATAACATTTACCATAGTAAAGTATCGGACTTGGCCAGAAAATCTCAAAGAGAGTAAAATAAATGCAGCATTAACTTGAAACATTCTTGTGATTTACTTAAGCAGTTCTCTAAAAGTTTGTACACAATTATGACAGATTGTTAGATGACTGTTTGATTTTCCTTTTTGTTGCCATTTGTGATTCTCAATACTATCGTTGAACATTTCTTATAATGAATAAAGTAAATCCACAAAACCTTAACTATAAAAACACTATGATTAAAAAAGTTTATACTCACGCGTTGAGCGTTAATAATTGTGTACAATTTTTTTGAGTACTACTCACCTTTACATTTTAAATTACCTATGTAACTAAAATCGGTACTGCTGTGTAGTAACCTAACGTACAACGAATTCAGGAATGCCGGTATCGTTTATTTATCGTCACTTGTCGTCGAAATATTCTTATAACCTGTTATAACTGCATTCATGACTTAAGCAATGACCGAAATGAGGTTTTTTTTTTATTTGTAGAAAATTTTATTAGCCAGACGATTATATAGGTACCCCTTATTCCTTATTTATATCGCGTATCAGTTCATACACATATTTAATATTAGATGTCTTATACCAAAGAAATAAAACCGAGTTTACCAACGCTGGAGGTGGGATTTGAACCCACGTCCTTCGCCTTCGTCCTTCGCAGCTGATGCCTAAAGCACTTCTCGGGTATATGCAATATGTTATAAGGCTAGGCGCCTTTGACCATACTTCAAGAAGCAAGCAATATGTGCCAGCTGCCTTCAACTCCAAAAATATTGTTATTATTATAAACACGTATTAGGTAGATTGCAAAAAAAAAATACATACTCGTAGCTGGGCTTAATTAAAACCAAAATTACGATCGCTTCCATCCTGCTACGAGAGTTAGTCATACAAAATATATCTCTGTCCATCAACCTTCGGCAGTAGAAAAAGACTGTTATAAAATATTTTTACCGCTCAATTTTTTTTTATAGTCGCCTTTTGTACAGACTTAAATGTTGTTTTCATTAATACTTTTAACTGTATTTTTTTCTTGCAAACGACCCATTTGGTAAGTAGTTACTAAAACAAAGTTATAATATAACAAACGAAGAGACACGGTCGTTCACAATCGTATTAGTGATCGGCTGTGCAGGTATTTATCGGCTGCTATTGGCGCTGACGAGACGAGCCTAACAACGCAATGCACTTTACGATACCGATATATCGCTGCTTGTTTATGGTTTGTTTTTCGCTTTTTAACCCCGAGTTTAAAGTAAAAGGCAAAGGATTTTATTAGGTAGCGGTTTCGACTTCTTTTTTGTTAAGTGTCTTGTCGTCCAAAATAAAAAGTTGCAGGTATACCACTAAAACTCAATGCAGGTTGGGCGCGATATTCGTAAAAACGAATTTCAACATTTTTACATAGACTACTGGCGATAACATTCGTTTGTATAAGCAAATATTGTATTGAAGGGTTCCGTAGTTGATCAAGTTTGGTTGCTCTTTTGGTTTAAACGCACCTTTATACTAATGGTCACTGAGCTACGGACCATGGACATACACACAAACAGACAGACAGACGAACAGACGGACATAGCAAAAGTATAAGGGGTCCTAGTTTACTATGGAACCACAGAATTAGATTTGGATAGAAGAAACAAGTTCATTCATTTGTATGGCGGCCGAGCGTGTCAGATTTTGTACTGAAGTTGTTACTTGCCTATGATTTTAAATATGTCTCAGGCCCTTGAGTATTCATATTTTTTTGTGTTGTTGCAATTAATATTACTTAAGGAGGCATTATTAATGTTTTTGTTCACTTCAACTTACAAAATTTGACGCCCGAAAGCTGCAAGCTGCGATTAAAGACAGAGAACTCGGTGGATTTCACTGAGTTCATTTGACACGCTAAGTAGATACGTTTGCTTGATCTATGGTATATATGACATCTGTGTATGGAACTCTAAAAATACCTATTTAGAAATGTGAACGGTGCAAAGGTATTTTTATGTAAATTCACGATTACCAGCAGATTATTATTATACTTAATATACTCAAATCCAGTAATAGTCATGGCCTCATGGGTAATGCAATTACTATCCAATTACATTTTATCTAAGAATACACAGTAAGTTAATTTTACAAAATTAATAATTATTATCACTGCTAACTGGTACACTGAACATATAAAATTTATTTAAGATAATAATGTTCATCATGAAAATACCTTTATACTTGTATTTCAGCTACCAATGTAATCTCCGCGGCCGTAAATATAAATCTAAATAGATTAGTATGTTTATTGCATAAGACTTAAACAATAGATGGGCTGTCAAAAGCGTGGCGGTACAAAATGTGGCGCGCGTCAGGGGTCAATCAACTTGCTCCGGCGCATCCAGTAGCGCTAATAAGTAATAACCGACCACACTGTTGCGACTTTGTTACCAGGAAACCCCCTTTTACACTATGTACTGAATCACAGATAAATATGCTAGTACCTAACCAACGATTTTTTTCAGAATATTTTATAAATAGTTTGTAAACACATAAATAGACAATCTTGATGTTTTACTATATATTATTATTATTCCTTCTTCTTGAATATGCTCTAATAAGATTGATAAGTAAAGCTTTTTACTAACCACATATTTCAATTTATTTATTTCTATTTATTTATTTTTCTTACAATTAGCACTAACAGCTAAACCTTACGTGCTAATTGACATTTCATTTCTTATATACTATCATGCAACAATAAAAATAAATAATTAATTAAATAAAACATAAAAAACATTAAATGTGAAATTGAAATGTAAAATATTAGGTAAGTATACAAAATTCATTAGGTAGGTACTTAGAGAACATGAGGTATTTTATACAATGTAATAAGTCTTATACAATATACAATGACGTCAAAAAATTTGGATATTGAAATAGGATAAAAATTAAAAATATTATGTTAGAATGTCAAGATATAAGAATTAAAATTATACAATTAAATAGCGAATTACAATTTTAAAATATGTCAATAGAACCGAATAAATTAATCAAATAATCGTTACAATTAATATTAATACATTTTGGACACTGTTTAATAGACGATGGAACTAGTGGTAACTATTTGTTCTATATATCGACATGATGCTGCTAGGAATTTATTTTCGCGTGTAAAAAAGATGTCAAGTTGGTTGTCGGTGTCCAGTATGTCATTTATTAATGTGAGGGCTTGATGGAGAGGAGAGGTAGCATGCATGCGAGTTCGGGCAAGAGGGACAGCAAAGAGGCCGCGGCGCCGAGGGCGTAACAGGTTCTTGGCTTGGTGGGAAGAGGGACTCGAAGCCCTACTTGCGATAGTAAGAGGGGGTTTTTTACTCCCCCTCGTATAAGTTGAAAAAAGTATTTTATAAGATACATATTTCTACGCGTCTCAAGGGCTGTGTAATCTACCATGCCTAGCACGAATAATGTAGGGTAAAGGAGGGGATAATAGCCGTACAGTTTTTTATACAAAAACCTTACGAAGGATTTTTGTACTCTTTCCAATAGAAGTTTATATTGTTTTTCATGTGGATTCCAGATCACGGCGTTAGTTTCCAACTTAGTCCGTACGAATGCATTGTAGAGAGTAGTCATGGCGTGCTTATTAGTAAATAGTTTAGCCTGGCGTATGACAAATCCTAGGCATTTCCGGGCTTCGTTGCTGGTTTTAATAATATGTTGGTTAAACGTAAGTTGTGTATCAAACCACGTTCCCAGATCTTTAATTAAGGTTGCGCCTTTCAACGGTTTACCCTCTATTGTATAGGAATGGTTAATGGGATTTCGTTTTCTAGTGTAACTGACTACCGAGCACTTGTCGTTGTTGAGAGTCAAGCTATTATTACGAGCCCACGCACAGACTTTGTTAATATCCGCCTGGAGTAAAGATGCGTCTTGGGTATTGCTAATGGGCAGAGCTAACTTTAAATCATCGGCAAATATATCATACTTATCATATACCATACTTTCAAAAATTCATTGCGAACAATGTCAAATTGTGCCGCGGCTCAATCGAGTTATTTGCAGCATTACGAGTATAAGTAATACCCGTCATTATTTACGTGTAATTAATTAGCTCTAAACTAATATAGGTAATTGTTTTTACACAAATATTCTCTTTGCTCTGTGTTTATAAATTATATTATTTTTGTATATTATTAAATTTCTTCCAAATAAAGAAGAAAATGGAAGAATTAAAATTTTGGTGGAATAATGGTACAATGTAACGTGGAAATTCAATAACAGCAAATTATGTTTGGTTTGTCCACTAAAATAATATTTTCCCAATACCGGTATGCCAGCGCCGCAATACCTAAAAATAATACAAAACAGAAACAAAATTACGGAAATAATATTTCAAAAAGGGAACTAGTTAAGTTCAAAGGCGCCGTTCATAACAAAATGTAAACAATAAGTGTAGCGCCACCGGCACGGGAGCAATGACAGTGGCCCGTAGCTAATAGTAGTGATGTTACATATTCAAAATTTAACTTCAGTCATATGAACGTTTTTTAAAGGACAGGTAAAAAATACAGGGCGTCTATTGGGTCATGGTTCATGGAGCAGGAGTGAACTGGGTAGCAGCTGCCCTACCGCGAAAAACGAAATTCGTAAATTTCGAGGATTTGTCTCTCTCACTCTAATAACGTTTTCGTTTGAGTGACAGAGAAAATTGACGAATTTCGATTTTCGCGGTAGTAGGCCAGGGACGGTCACGCTGAGCAACTTTCACTATGCATCTATGGAGACAACTAAGAAATCACGAAAAAAAACTTCTGATTATGATTTCATTAATACTTATGTATTAATAAAGGTTATTAACTCATATGGATATTTTTTCGCAACTTCTTGACAGTCTCCATGTGAAAATTGCTTAGCCTAACGGTCCTTGGTACCCTGTTCAGTGTTCACCCCTGCTTCACAATCCAAATGTCACGGCGTATAATACTCGTATTTATATTATTTAACTTTTAATTATAAAGAAAATTTGTCGCCCCCACAATACAAAATAGTGGTATAGAAAACAGTCAACCATTTCATATTGAGTATTTATATTATAGTATAGATTAGTAAGAACGTGTTTACTAGTGTAATGATTATATTGATTATACAGTAGTAGAATATAGTAGATCAGTAATTTTTTTATTAGTTGATGTTTTTGATTACCTGATGAAAGTATCAGGAAAATATGCATTGCAATGTTATGAAGTTTGTGCATTATGAGACTAATGAACCTGATATTCATAAAGAAATAAAAAATTTGCTCATATTATATTTCTGAAATCGAATTTCGACCCTCACTAGTACTAACATTTATCAAACTGGAAATAACTGGAATAGTAAACAAATAGTGTTACGTTGACGTAGGTCGTGAACATCTGGCGCTATAGTTTACTACTTTTCTGTTTAGTTTTTTTAATGCACCAAATGTTGGCGGCGTCTGTGAAACGTCTGCCCGCGAAGTGTTATAATTTTCCTTGTTATAATAAACTTTTGACATTTCTATGTTATTTATAACTTATAACCGGTCGCTAAAAGCGGTGTTAGGTTTACCTGGAGCTTGGTATATGTATATTGTAGAATGACTTTAAATGTACAATTTTTCTTTTCTTACCTATGTATTAGTTATTCGCTCGACCCTTTCATGTTAATGTAGTGTGCTCAACCAATCGCAATATTTACAGTAAATAATTAAATACTAAATACTCAGTGAAAAGTACAAGGCAGCCGGTACTTCGGTCTCGTTAGAGCTCCGTTTAGAGTATTTGACTAAGCCATTACACTAATTTGTAAGTCATGACTTGGAATTCTTAAGATACTTTAAGAAAATTTAGTCTAAGATAATGTCCAGTTCGGCTGGATACTGCGGCCAAAACATGGTTTTCATTGAAGTCTATTTTCGCCTAAGGCAATAGATATTATGTAATTTTGCGAGATAAAGATTTTTAAAATAATTACCTATGCGGTTTTCAAATTAGACCGAAATTTGTTTAAAAACTAGAAATAATATGAATATTGAATATAATATAAGCAACATGTCACTCTAAAGCAAGGGAACAGTGGGCCTATGAGCTTCCGCAGCGTGCTTGCTGAGGATTCTTAAGATTTTGCGTTAAGTATAGGCGTATTTTGGAATCTAAATCAATCTAACTTATCGCTAGTTTTGATGTTGCATAATATAATTTCTTAATAAATAGGCACAGTCACATTTAATTATGCTACTACGCGCTTACATACCAAGAAAGTAAAGATTGTGTCACAAGGGATCAAAATTATATAGTTTCAGCAAGGGCATTCTTTGAAGATTTACCTACATGTAATAAGTAACTACCACAGTTGTATGGTTGTATTACTATCAAATAAATATGTAAGTAATAGTACAATAGAGGACTGGAAACGAAGGGTTACAGGCCAAGTAGATATATCTGGCCGAAGGAACTGAGGCAGATAGGGATACGCGGCCTGTAACCCTGTTTCTCGCTGAGATTTGTATAGTGCTTTTCTCAAACTTGCCATGAAATAAAACGAACTGATTTAGCCGAACCATACTATTTCATTTACCTGGTGGTATAGACATTAATTCTAAGGTTTTTTTTTTCTGTGGCTGAATGTCAAAGACCTAGTGTCACAATTTGACGTTTCAAAACAAAAGACAGTCTGTTTGCAGTCCTATGTGTGAAATAAATACATTGAAATCTCTTTACATATCATCTGATCACATGACACCGGATACATAGTATTTCCGGGTTTAATTTAAAGTAAGTAACATCAACATTCCGTAGCAAGTTTGAGAAAAATAATTTTAACCAAGCATTGTTAGTTTAGTGGCGCAGGACCGGTCATTGTGGCAATCTTTGGGGGAGGCCTATGTTCAGCAGTGGACGTCTTTCGGCTGATATGATGATGATGATGATGATTGTTAGTTAATATACTTCAGCATATATGTATTTACGTTGAGAGCGTAAATAAAAAAAAATCACTAGTATTTAAATACCACTATGATATTACTATGATATTTTTATTTTAAACGAAACAATCGATTAGTTGCCCCATCGACTGTAGGTAGAAAGCGACGTGTCGCTGCATACTATGATATCTATAGTGAAAAACAATACCTAGGTATCTATAGTGAGAGCTTAGGTAGAAACCTAATAATAAAGAGCGAAACATATTATAAATTGCTTGTCTTTATAGAGTGCATGTCCCCGCTTTGCATGTCATGTAGCAGAAAACTAAGTACCTAATTTCACATCATAGTACGATCATGGTGACACCCGATAGGTCAGCAATCATATAAGTATAACATAAGAATTGATTTGAAATCGGGGAGTATATTCATTCCTATCAATGCGCGGGCTCAAATTCAGCTCAGAAGACTGGTTTTGGTGTGATCCATACATTTTAATATCTGCCCATACGTTTTTTAGCACCGCCCATAACGCCGATTAAACCTGACGTAACTGCGTAATTCAGGGGCTGATATCTTAAGGTTTATGGCTAAAAATAACTCGTAAACAAACGGAAAGGTTGCCCAGACCTGTTTGCGGCCAGTTCGCAGAACGCAAGACTTAGCCGAGATCGGGCAAAACGTCCTGACGTTAGAGAGATGTTAAAGTTTAGTATGAATAATTGAGTTATTATAAGACAATTGAAAAAAAAAAAAGTAAATTAGTGGGTATAAATAATAATTATATATTTAAAAAAATATTACTGACAAATACCATAATACCATAAGTACCTATTAGGTATCTAAATTTTCTCTCAAATGGGTCTAGTCACACTGCAATATATAATACTCCAAATTACTATCTCAGAAAGCAAAAATAAGATGAATGAATATTGTTGGTTCAACACGTCGAAGTGGGTAGCTACCTACTACCCACTTCGTAATAATTTGTAACAAACAAATGAAGTCAGATTGTCCACCGTTATAGTACCTATTGATATGAAAAATTAACTGTTTTATTGTAAATAAATACCTACGTTCCAAATTTGCACGAGCCCTCGCCACTCCATTGGATCCCGTTAATTTTGTTGCTTACACCAAAATACATTATCATTCGAAGCGCCGAGTCGATTGCTTTCCTTACAAGGAGACTAAATATTGCCTATAATGCGCTTCCGTTACGTGTCTGA
>JALPQI010022606.1:0-11377 GCA_025490895.1 Thaumatotibia leucotreta
GGCGAATCGAGGGATAAAATTTTACCGGATATTTTATTTGATAAAAACAATAACAACATACCTATTTTATGAATTACGCTTACTTTTAATAATCCATCTATTGACCGAATATATTACTAATTAGTGAGGTCATTTAACTAGCAGTTTTAAAGTGACATCTGTGATGGATATGGTTAAACTTACCTTGTCATCTGCCTCCATGTTAGTTTTCATGGATAGTATTATTCACGCACATATACAAAGGCAAAGAGCGAAATTGTATCAATTTTCAAATTGATAATTCAGAAATACTATACCACTTTTTGGACTTTTTTTTACATACGCGCCATCTACGGGATACGTACAACTTACTATCAAGGTTCAAAATTACAAAAAGTCTACTAATTAACAGAGTTAATGTCGACAAATTTGTATGAAAATCGCACAGGGACATCCACCTTATGTTCGTAAATTTGCATACAAATACAGCGCCATCGACAATGTGGTCCCTGTGCCCAGATAACATCACATATGTGTCAGTGGACCTTGTCACGGTGTTTAAAATCACATCACCAGCCTGTGATAGTCCACTGCTAGACGTAGGCCTCTCCTATTAACTATGCGTATAGACTCATTAGGAGGTAAATGCCCATAATCGCCACGCTGGGCAAGCGGATTGGCGATCGCAGTAATGTACACACTATGATGACGCTGCTGCCCATCATCAATCTTTTATCAAATAATGGTCAGTGACACTTCAATCCCTTAGTCGATTCTTACGACACCCGCAGGAAGAGTTGGGGTGGTGACAAATGTATTCTTACTGCCGTCACCACACGGCACGGTGTTTAAAATGGACTTTATGAATATTTTTTATAATTTTTTAAGACTTGTGACAAGAATTAGCCTTACACCCCTGTATTATGCATTGAACGCTAGAAAGCACTGCTTTCTCGCAGTTTGGCCTCGACCATTAACTTTGACCATCGGGTTCCCGTGAGAGGTGCCCTCGGACTCGGCCCTCCGGTTGGTATACTGAAAGCGTGGGTTAACCCCTCGGGCCTTCGGCCCTCAGGTTCGCGTGTAGGGACCCCCTTCCAATTGCACTGACTCAAATATTGGTACCGGTTAGATGCGACCTGCATCCAGCGTGTCCCGGCGACCTTCATAAGGTCGTCTCTCCATCTTGTGGGTGGACGTCCTACGCTGCATTTGCCTAGCCGTGGTCTCCACTCGAGCACTTTTCGACCCCATCGACCATCTGCTCTGCGTGCAATGTGGCCTGCCCATTGCCACTTCAGCTTACTAATCCGCGGGTCGCATCTTACCGGTACATATGGAGGTCCAGAGGGGAGGGCCTATGTTCAGCAGTGGACGTCTTATGGCTGAGATGATAAAGATAATGATGATGATGAAATATTGGTAATACAATTCGGTCATACGAAAAAGACAGCAAACGGCAATGACAATAAACTTTATTCCTGAATACGGACTGAATGTGGGTCATTTCCTGTGCAGCTTGTCTCTCATGATGATGGCTCCTAGCTTCGAGACGCCATCTTGGTATTCCGTCTTGCCCAGTGGCGGAACCGCTGCTTTCGTTTCTGTGAAGTAGGTTTTATTTATTACAGGTACCCTTACTGTATAAGAATATTAATATACCTATAAGACCAAAAGAAACAAACAGTAAAATATCCTGCTGACAACAACTGCTTTACATATCGCTCCCAATATTAATATGTTGTCACCAAGGTCGCGTTTTATAAAGTTACATTTTACAATTTCGCTGTTCGCCTCTCTAACGCACGCGCATATTGGCTAGAAAGAGAGGCAAACAGGAAAATTGTAAATTGTAACTTTATAAAACGCGACCCAGACATAGAAGTCACGGTGGCACGAACAAAATTTTGCTAGGGACTTGTACTAGATATTATTTTATCGGTAAGTTATTCTTTCTTATGATAGAAGTAACATTGTGACTTCAGATATTTTTTTTTTCTAGTTTTGCCTTAGTTGTAAAGCAGTCGAGAATCAAGCTTACTTTGGATGGAAATGGATCAAATATGAAAACAAAGCAAGTCCTAAAAAACATAGATAACATTGGCTTGGTAGTAATCTGTAGGCTTATGATGGTACTGTGTTTAATCGTTTGTCGTTGTTGCCGTCAGGTTCTAACAAGTATGTAAGCACGATAAATAGATAAAACGAGACCATAATATGCCATCAGCATATTTTATTTATTTTCTGTTTGTCCGCTGAAATTATCAGCTAATAGGTACGAAATGTCATTTCGAAATGAGTATTCATTTATCGATGAATTTAATACGGAAAGGAAGTCCCTAGTTAATTGACGTTATTGAAACGAAGAGGGTTGCCATGGCCATGACGTACTAAGGCAGTTCAGCTTAGGTCGAGAGAAAGGGTCAAGGCTATACGAGTCATATATGACTACCTTTCCCTGGACCTAAACTGAATCGCATTAGTGGGTACGTCATGGTAACCCACCCTGGACTTCCATGTCTGATTGACACTAAGTCCAGATTTAGGGTGCGGCTCCACTGAGGCGGAGAGGAGCGGAAATGTGCAAAATTGTCCAATGAGACCGCATCACAGTGTTTCGAATCTTGAATTTGAAGAATGTAATTGGTCAATTTTGCACATCTCCGCTCCTCTCTCCGCCTCAATGGAACCGCACCCTTCAAAATATTACATAGAACCCTGTAGCGTCGGGGCACCGATACATCAATAAACTAACCGCATGTGGAACGAGGATCCCCGGCTCCAGCAGTCCCTTGCTTGGAGATAGTCCTGGCGGTGGTCATCCTCTGTTTCGGAGCCACGCGACACGGGTCTCCTGGCAGCCTCATTGGCTGCGCGCAAGGACCTGTTCCACTCTCATCTGCTGCTCGTTGGAGACCTTCGAACTTGGCTCCTGGTCCTGTAAGCATGGGATAGACTTAGCCTGTATGACCCTCCCCGAATAAAACATATTTCGACATGAATCATGGTCTAAATACTACTACATTTTTGTATCTTCTTCATCATGGTTCCCTTATGACTGCGGATCATGAGGAACAACCTCCATTTATCGCGATCAAAGGCTATGCGGGTTGCGGTATGCATGGAACCACGCGTTTGTTAGGTTCGGTTCGTCTCAGTTAAATTGAGGTTGCCAACTTTATAAGGGAATTCCAATAGATTTGACAAAGATTTTTGGTTTTTGACTACCTTGGTATCTGTCAGTAGCCTTGTCACGAATTACTGCCATTGTTATAAGTAGATTCCAGTAGCTTTGTCACAGATTTTTGCTATTGTTAATGGGTAGATTCGAGTAGCTTTGTCAAGAGTTTTCGCCAATTTAAAAAAGAGATTCCAATACATTTGTCACAGATTGTTGTATTTTTAAATACCTATGTAGATTAAGGAGCTTTGTCATGAATTATTGTCATATTCACGTCGGTATGTAGTTAAATTTAGTTAATATAGTTAGTTAACAAGATACTTATAATCTGTTAGAATAGCCTCATTTCTTAAAAAGTCTGGTAAATATTCATACGGCTAAGATAGTGATAATACGAGAAGATATACCTACTGTTTATAAACTCTTACCAGTTTCGCAATAATCAACGCGATATGTTGTCTTGTTTCGATCGCGGTCGATCCTCTGCTTCAACTCAGGAGATGCTTCGTTCTGCAGAATGCTGTACAGCATTGGGTACTTCGATTGTAGCTGAACAAAAAATATCACATTTGAATCACATCATACTATAATTAATCGACACTATTGAGTTTTGGTAGGTATTGAATGAAGCACAAGTTTTAAGTTGAAGTATGCTTCACATGCATGTATGCTCTTTATATGGGAGCTACCTCATGAGCCAATCGTCAAGGCTGCTTGATGAAGACGCGATTGGTTCGACTTAAAAAAACGTGGGTACGTATAATTTTGTTCCTCTGTCTCTCTTTCTAGCCTTATGTCGCACAGGATGGTGGGGTCAGCTTTCCTAGTTTGTCTCCTCCATTTCGCCCTATCTTCGACATCGTAACTTGATACGCACGCGATTTGGGCCCTACTTTTCACTTACGATGCTTAGCACACGATTAGTATGTCAGTATGTCGCCGCGAGATAGATTTTCCATCTTTTACTAACTATATGAAAGAAAGAGGGATGAATAGTCTAACTCGCGGCGACATATTGTCGCATTAATCTTGTGGTAAGTCTACAGGTGGAGTGGAGGCACTTTGTTGTGACATTATGAAAAAAAACCTAAAGTATGAATGGATTTCACGAGAGTATAGTGTTTAATTTAAAAAATGGTGTTGAAGCGCTATGAGCATATATGTAAAAGATTACGACAAAAATTGTGGTTACCTTGTCCAAAAATGCGTTCGGCTGGTCGTAGCGTGATGTTGGTGTTTCGGGAGCGGCTCCTACCTTCACTGGATACAGTTTGGGATCTAGAAGGGGACCCATTATCTGGAAAATGTAATAATTCTAATAGAAAATCAGGATTAGGAACTACATATCTATATCCAGCTGCGAAAATCGAAGTTCCATTTTTGAATGAATTCATTCAGGAGCAGGCCAAGCATAAGAGCTCCACACAGGTGGAAGCTGCGGCATTTCCCCTCTACCTTATTCTGGGCAGCGACAGTCAGGAGGCAAATCAAACGACCATACGGTGGGTACGCAACTAATGAACGGCTGCTTTTGGTTCGAGATACGTAAGACCTTAGTCGTCGCTAGCAAAGCCCCCTCCGACCTTAGACCTGATGCCTGGCCCGCATAAAGAACGCGAGCGTGTCTAAGAATCTTATTCAATAGCCTTGGGTGCTATGTCGCCCTGGTATCTCAAGTAGCTACAGCTCTTCACAGATGGAAGTTAGGGGCATCTCATCCACTATAGGTGCATTCCACGAGAACGTCGGGTACCTACGTGACGCCGTTCTTCGCGTACATTTAAGAAAGTTACGATTACAATTTTTGGTGTCTTCATTTTATAACTGGGTATTTGTAATTATAGAGAATTCTCGCACTTCCCATATATTTCTAAGGTAGCTGTCATAGCCGTCACGTTTCCGACAAAGTAGACTTTTTCGCGGAATGCACCTATACTGGGGACAGCGGAAGTCTGAACTGAAAGCTGACCGTACAAACTCTAAACTAAAAAACACAGCTTTTCATCTCAATGGTACAACAACTGCTTTGGACCTCATGTTGCCCTGGTACCTCATTGCGGCTCCATCCTCCCTCCTTCCCAGGTGGTAGTTGTGGCATCTCCCCCCCACTGTACTGGGGGCAGCGGCAGTCCGGAGGCCTGCTGTGCTGCATGCAAGCGCGGAAGAAAGCCAGCTCATCGTCTGAGAGTTTGGCGATCCTGGATATTAATGAGTATTATAGAATAGAATATAATAAGAATAGAATAATAATTTATTCGTGGACTTTGTAACATGAACATAAGGTGAATGAACTTTTGACAGTTTAGAAATGAGCCATATACAGTGTGGAAATAAACTCAGGCCCTGGAGGAAAACTACTTTAAATCCTTAAGCTAGCTCATTTTACTTAATGGAGGCATTCCTTTATTTTTGAAAAGAAACAAATCTGCAGTAAAATATTTTTTTAAACTCGCTTGCTTCGCCTCGGACTCGAACCAACTAAAATTTGGAAAAATAAACACTCTTTATTTTATTATACTAATCGGTAGTAATAATATTCAGGATAAAGTTTCCGATATCCGATAAAGAGTCAGAGAGGAGAAATCTGGACATATTTTTTGACTATTGATTTTATTACTTAATGAGTTTCATATATTTGTTTAAGACAAGTACATGAGCAGTCATAATTTTAAAGATCGGTTTGAATGTGTATTTTTTACTTAGTTCAAGTAAAAAGTTGCCACATGTACGAAAAGGACTACGAAACACTGACGAAACGTTATTCGTGTAATAGTTGTTAGGCCTAGTGAAAGATTTGACAAAATGATCAGTATGCTAAAAGCATTGTGTCATTACAATAATCAATTTTATAATAATTCTGCCAAATGCAAAGTTGTTGTTCAAATATTTGCTAATTGTTGGTTGTCAAAGTACGGAGAAATAAGAAATCTTGGAAAAAAGTTCGGAGAAAAGGCAGAACCCCTATAATCATTATTCATCTTAGTAACCCTGTATATCAAAGTCTGGCACTCCACCAAAGCCATCGACATCATCAATGATATCATCAGAGCTCGTTAAGGTTTTCTAAAATTCGAGACAATCCTCTGGTATATATTGGTACATTGTTTTTAAATCAGCTAACTTTGCCGGAGCTATTGGTTTGCTATTATGCCACCATAAGCACATACGAAGTTCTATAGTTTGCGAACTTCCCGTGATTGCATTAAAAAAAACTAGTATCGTCTTAAAATATTTTGATTTAGAATTCAAAAACAAAATAATGAATGACTAGAAATCGGCCGAACCGTTTTAGTACATTGTCGGTTCAAAGTTGAGAAGTCAGTTGTGAAAATAGTAATTTTGCAGGAAAATTGACGTGCAATAATTTTTTACAACTTCAAAAGGGGCTTAGCGAGACTTCAGTGCTTCAAAAAGTTGACTACGGTTTTCAATGACAAAGCACCATGCCTCCGGACTGTGAAACGGTGGTATTTAGAATTCCAACGTGGTTGCTCTAGTCTTGGTGACATCAGATATCGTGAAGGTTGACCAAAAACAGCCGTAACCTAGGAGAACATTGATGCTGTACGGGAACTGATCGTCGAAGATCGTCATGCGACATACCGTGAGATAGAAGCTTCCTTATGTATTTCAGAGACACGCGTTCAGAGTATTTTGCATGATCACTTAGGCGTAAAAAAGTTGATCTCACCCTGGATACCACATTTACTCAGTAAAGACCAAAAAACGGCTCGCGTCCAATGGTGTCGCAAAACTCTGCTGCAATTCAACAAAGGAAACTCAAACTTTTTTACGACATTATCAGTGGTGACGAATTTTGCCTATATGCCTATGATCCCGATTCTAAACAGCAGTCACCTGTTTTTGTGTTCCAAGATGAGCCAAAACCGACTAAAGCAATACGTTCACGGAGCACTTAGAAATAAATGGTCACCAAGTTTGTGGCGAAAAGTGGCCACATTGCCACCATCGTGCTCGAGGATCGTAAAACGATTAATGCTGACTGGTATACCACTGTTTTACACAAAAGATCCCAATGGGTCGAAGTGTATCCGTAAGGGCCCCACCAATAAGATAAGGTATACCACTGTTTGTTTACCAGAAATTATCGGCCCGATTCGAAAAAATAATCCTAAGCGTCGTATAATACTGCACCACGATAATGCGAGCTCGCACACCGCCCGACAAACAATTGCGTTTTTAAAAGAGCAAACCATCGAAATTCTGGAACAGCCGTGTACAGTCCAGACTTAAGCTCGAACATTTTTTTTACTTTTCCAAAAATCAAGTAACGACTTCGTGGTCAACGGTACCAGACGACTGAAGAAGCGGCGGTTGAGGCATACAAAACGGACATTTTGGAGACCGCGACCCAGACTGGAACATACTTTTGTGTATACTCCGGTATATCGTACACTTTGGCTAATGTCATTCCTGGCTGTAAATATAACATGTGTTCATGTGTGTTCTTTTGCTTTCTATAATGTCTCTAGCTCATATTTCGAAAGGTTCGCATTTCGCAATGATACCAATAAGATGAAGCCACCATTGTTAACTAGCAAATTAGTTACAAACATACTTGGATCATCTTTTGCAAGAAATCATCTTAAAATGCATTTAACTAAAAGGTTACAAAATACATGAGACCCTGAATGTAAGGCCTTAAGTATCATGTTAGTTTTGAAAAATAATCCAAAACACATAGAACGTTTTTCACCAGGACCTGAAGTAATATATGAATAACGCAAAAAGATTTCATCCTACATGGATCAGTTTTTGCATGGACACCAGTACAATATAAATTTTGTTAAAAAGTACCAAGTTAATTGAAACATTATGAAGTAATAACTAGATAATGCAAAAACGTTTCAACCCACATGGATCAGTTTTTGCATAAGCACCAGCGTGATATGGTTTTTGTTAAAATGTTCCAAGTTGATTGAAACGTTGATGCAAAGTAATATTAATGATAAGTATATACTAAAAACGTTTCACTTAGCATGTTACGTTTTATTTTTTTTAAGAATTGCTCAGTTCGGAAATAGTGTGGTTTGGAACAATAAGACAAAATTTTATTTTTAAAACTAAGCCACGAGGAGTCATGCGAGTCAGTGTAAACGATGCAATATGTCAAAAAATAAAATAATTAAAAAATTAAAAAACACGACTGCCGTTTTAAGCGAACTGAAAAGTAACAAATAATTCCTTCTTCAGGTTAATTCTTGTGAGCGTGTCTACATAATAGGCGCTTGTCTCATTACTTACTATATTTTGTTTCTATTGCAATCGGGGAACCTCCATATATTTATATTTTCCATAATTAATGGTTCCCCGACTGCAACCGAAACAAAATATAGTAAGTAATGAGACAAGCGCCTATTATGTAGACACGCTCACAAGAATTAACCTGAAGAAGGAATTATTTGTTACTTTTCAGTTCGCTTAAAACGGCAGTCGTGTTTTTTAATTTTTTAATTATTTTATTTATTTTAAACCTTTTAGTGAATCTGGAGATTCCTTAAAGTTGGATAGAATTTCAAAAACCGATTCCGCAGTAGGCTGAAGCTTCGCTCCGGGGGGCCGAGAAGTTCCTATTCCGCTAATTTTGAGCGAAGCCGAAAGCCGCTGGAGCATTACCGGAACCAATGTAAATCTAGTGGGTGGGCGGAGCCGACGGAATAGTGTAACGTTAAAATGGATCCGACGATCGTTTTTACAACCTGCGAAGGCCGTAGGGCCGAAGGCCTGAATCGTCCCTCAGAGACCGCTGGCTTGCGAGGCCGAAAGGTGAACCCCCGGCCCGGACCACTGGAGCCAGAGTCCAGAGAGAAGACTTTCACTTAGATAGCCCAAGTGTCACTTGGAAGAAATTTAAAGCAAGGTTGAAGAAAATTGAGCTACCAAGCTTTTAAATAGCCCAGCTCCACATAAGGCCGAAGGCCTGGAGCATCACTATCGGGGTGCTTCAAACGAGAGCCCGGTGGGTCGGAGGCCCGATGAGTCAGGCCAAGCGGTACAACCGCCCTTCTTAACTGCCTTAACAATCGAAGCTAGTGCCCAGCTCTACCACACTACGTGATGAAATAGTGTAACATGAAAACGAATCTGAGATCCGCAGACCCAACGATCGTTTCCACAACCTCCGCGTAGCTGCGTGAGACTCAATTTACCAGGCAAACCTACTTTCCTTCTTTTAAGTTAAGGCCTAACCCGGCCCTGGAACGGTGAAACCTTACCCCTTTAGTGTTCCTCTCCAGCCGCGCCATATCGTCTGACTAAGCTCGTTTTCTAGTGGCGTTACAACACCTATCATGTACCTACCTAATTTAATTACTTATAAGATATAATATGTACCTACGTAGTTTGGGAGATACGAGACTTTCATCTGGGCCGGCGTTTTTCATCTAAAATAAGTTTTTCAAACAATTTTTGTTAAGACATTTCCATTTAAAATTGTATGCGCATGCTAATTGTGCTTGTATTTTTAAGGGACATTCCTCTGATATGCGAATCATATCTCGAAATCCCCAATATTTGTGAGTACGTTATTTTTTTGATATTGTATTCTGGCCATTCTCCGCAACGCTGGCCCAATACTTGTTGGGAACTTCTCATACATCCTTGAATTTCTTCGCAGATGTATGTAGGTTCCCTCACGATGTTTTCCTACACCGTAAAGCACTTTGTGTACAGTACTGGACAAAATTTTAGGTTCACACCACGATTTTGATACGAAATCGACTCTTTGGTTCATCATAATTTTTCCAGCACTTAAGTCGACACTTGTTTAAAGTAATATGTGACTGAGCTATTTCTTTTTATTTAATTGACCGTTACTTTCGAACAGTTCGGACAACTGAGGCAGCTGTGGAAGCTTTTGGCAGTCATGTCATCATGAAAATTCGTTTGCCTATGAATTATTATCGGATCCGATGTATAAAATTATTCAGTTTCTATGGGAAATTAATATTAAATAGATCTTGAAATTTTGTTGTGAACACTGATAAAAAAAATCCTCCGAAAGTGTATTTTGTATCGAAATCATGGGGTGAACTTAAACTTTTGACCGGTATCTACTGTATATCAAATGATATATCGTACATAAGTTATTTGAAAAACTCATCGGTACGAGCCGGGGATTGAACCCACGACCGCTGCGTAGCAGCCGTGCATTTTACCCCTTGACCACAAGCGCGTATGTACAATGTATCTGTTTCATACACACTTAGCGGTCAAGAAGATGTGCCAACTGTGACAGTCATGTCACGTCTTAGGCTTCGAAGAAAAACTTCAATAGTGCGATGTAGAACATTTAGAGTTTTGTCTTCAAACATATATTTAAACATATAACTTGTATATATATTTATAATCTGCATATAAAATGCTTTAATTTGATACCCAAATCATAGCATTTGGATGACATATTATTCTTGGCGCTTTAATTGTATTTTAATGAATCTGGCTTTTCTAGAATAAGTAACAAACATATAAGTTAAATACATATTCGTAATCGCAGTTCAAAGCTCTTCATTTTGATACCAAACTCGATAGGTTTTATCAAAATTGATTTTTTTTGGTCAGGCATTATTGAATTTACAGGCCGCCATATTATTTTTAACGTGACGTCACATATCCTATGTTACCCGCGACGTCACGAGGATTCTAATGATACCTTACACTATTAAAAACGGTTAAGTGGTCGCGAAGATCTGCGCGTTTAAAGAAAATATGAAACATACATAGGGGCTGAACACATATACTCTCCTTTTGGCAGTCGTGTAAAAAGGTTCCCCAGTAGCGTTAACTCAATTTTGGGTGACTTGTGGGTTGGAACGTTATTGTGTAACTACGTCCAATTAAGGCTTGTGTTGTGGGTACCAGGCGACGATATATATAATAGATAGATACGTATAGATACTTAGATACATACACAGCCATGACCAAGGAACAAACATTTGTGATAAATAAATACACAAAGAATGCCCTCGCCGGGATTCGAACCCGGAACCTCCAGCTTCGTAGGCAGGGTCACTACCAACTAGGCTACAGAGGCTGACATAATTGAACGTAAGTTTACGCGATTAAGACCTTTTGTCTTTAAAATATGAAAATCAATAAACTTCCAAATGCAATAGAATTTACATTATTTGTATTCCGTAAGTAAGTACCTATGAATAGTATGAATCTGAACAGGGTGCTTAGCCAAGTTGCCAATCG
>JALPQI010022607.1:0-26317 GCA_025490895.1 Thaumatotibia leucotreta
GTATAAATTGTACAGTTTTGAAAATAAATATATTGATAACTTATATAAACATTCGATGTTAATTAAAACTCTGTTGCTCAGTTTGACAGTCCCAAATTAATTGCTTATTTCGACATGTGTCATTTCGATCGTATCGTTTTTGATACTATATGCACCTAAGGGTTAAAGCAGTATCATACTAAAATGCTTTTTTTACTAGTATCATTTTAAGTAAAAAAGCTTGTGTATGTATGTATATATATTCAAAGATTTTGTGAAATATTTCTAGATAAGTAACGTAACAAAATAACAATAACAAACTAAATTCAGTGGTACCCATACAATACCTACAATAATAATGACTTGCAATTATTTATTAAGTTGGTATTACCTTTAACTTTTCTTCAGCGTCCTTTAAAATAAGAAATAGAAAACATCAAACAACCATGGAAAAAATAATATTCTACCAATAACAAGAAGCTATTTGCAGAAAAATGGCATTTTATTTCCAAATTGAATTTCTAAATTTGGTTCTAATACTTAGGTACCATTCATTCTTTATGCATGAATGTCTAATACCATTGCCACTCTGTAACTAAGCAAAGAACAATAAGATTTAGGCTGCGTTTCCACCAGATATGTGCGAGGATATGTTTCCATACAAATGACATCTCGCTCGACTCATTAATAGGTGTCATTTGTATCGAAACACATACATCTCTGGTGGAAATGCAGCCTAAGTAGTTTGAAAACAATCGAATCCATTAAACCGATATTTTTGACATATATATTAAAGCCAATTCTATGACTAAACACAATGTAAACTAAGTAACAGAAAGCGTGTTAAAATGAAATAAATATTAGGTACTTACTTTTCTTAAGCCGTCGCATTCCTAAAAAAATGCTGGTTAGTAATCAAAATTAATACATAGCATTTACATAGACTACAAAAATTCCAAAAGGAGGAAGATCGCAAGTTGGCGGTTTTATTACTTAACTATTTTGTTGCTTCGAAAGGGCTCTTTCTGTTTTAAGAAATTTTAATATTTTTCGGATATTATTTTATGGTTTTTGCCAGTTTGGATAATATGTAAAACCCGAATCCGATTTTCGTATATTTATCTACAACTCCACTGATGTTTCGAAATGTTAATATTTGTGCTATCGTTATTTAAATTACACAATAATTAAATATAGTTACTTGTCCATTCCTGAAGCATTTCTGAAAAATAATTAAAAGATTTTCTCTTTATTAGATGTCAATCTTTGGTATCTATCCGTAAGTATTAATAGTAGATAAAGAGAAATCATTGTTATGACAGGTGTCCAGACTTCTTTTCTATAGTTCCATCTCTTATTCATCCAACCTTCATCCCTATAACCCATTAGTCTTTTCCATTTACTTCTCAATAGTCTCTATACGCCTGCTGGCATCGGTTTACGGATATTGTTGTTGTGCCTGTGAATGGGTTGCAGCAGGTGTACATCATCATCATCATCATCATCATCATCATCAGCCAATTGACGTCCACTGCTGGACATAGGCCTCCCCCAGAGAGTTCCACAAAGATCGGTCGTGAGCTGTCCGCATCCATTGGACACCCGCAACCTTTACCAGGTCGTCGCTCCATCTTGTACAACACAGCAAATTTTTCCAAAGGGCCTCTACGTGTTGGATCCATATCCCCCCGCAAGCCTATCAAAAATACGGGACGTTATAGCCCGTGAAACCAAAGAAAAAGTAGATATAATAATAATATGGAACCGAGGATTTTTTTTACAAATTACCGTAATGCTGTTTAAATTTTTTTCGAACTACAGCCCCTGCACTCTTCGGTATTTTTTAAGATAAGTACAGTCAGCAGCACAAGTCACTATACGCCTCAGGTGTCCAAAGAGAGGTTAACTTTTAAACTTTCAAAATGTTGTCGAATATCATCATATTATTTACCCGTGAGATGATCTACAAGTCAATTATATTAACAGTATCGTGGTTAATTGCTCTCCAGCCGGACCACAATGCCTGATTAAACTCGATTTATAGTGGCGATGTGTACCCATTATACAGTGTGTGGCCTTTAACACGGGAGAAAAATGAAATGAGTGACTCCTTAAGACTATCGGCAATAATCCTGTAAAGGTCCCGGTGTTTCAAAGTGGTTAAGTTCGGAGATATTGTCATTCAAAGCTATGGACCTTTAGTACTGGATCTTGGCAGTACGATATCGTAGCTTATGTCAGTCGAAAGACATCTTGATAGCATACCAGGTACGAAGAAATAACAATAATTTTGTTTTTATTTTTACACTAATTTGTTACGGTTTAAAAAAAAATTGTACATTTTTCAATGATTCAAAAATGATAAGTTATTAATAACTTTTAATTCAAGTAAATGAACCCATAATAATGAAAAATACATGAACCAAATATTACAAAAAAGTTTTTTTTTAATTACAATATGTGGAAATGATTGTTGATCAGCTTATTAATGCACCGTTTACATTTTCACTGTATACCATATTGGAAATAACATGTTCCTACGTAGTTTGTAAGATACGAAACATTTATTATAGGCCGGCTGGGAAGTATTATTCTGCTGACGGATCACACCTGTACTCACTAATATCGGAGATTTAAAGATATGAAACGAATATCAGACAAATGTACCCATAATGTACCGTCGAGTAAGCTTTTGTCATTCCAAAAAGGGTCTACAACGCAATTAAGTTTTAAATTGTATGCGCCTGTTACAACAGAATAGCAATTTCGTTTAGCTGCAAATAGTTGCGCATTTATCAAGGTACCTAAGTTCTATTTTGGTGTCACTTGTTCAAAATAATACATATTAATATGAATATTATTAAGTTTTAACTAACGTAAGTAATTGTTTTAATGCAAGAATTGTACCTAGTCATTATTTGAAGTCCAAATATTTTACAGACTTACGGCCTTATTCATAAAAAGTTACGCGCCCGCTGATGGGTCGTTGTTGACCGGATGGCTAAAAACGTTATTCATAAACGTTCAATAGCGCTATTCAGCCGCTCAAACCTACTATAAATCCCCCGAAAGTTATAGAGCCGAGGACCCTTCTATAACGGTCTTATAACTTCTTATTTAACAAGATGGCTGCCAAAATTTTGATCAGCTGATTTTTGACAGGTGCATAACCATGCGTTTAAAGTAGGCAGAAGAGAAAAGATAAAGGTATGAAAGTCTTGATTTGGTGTATAGTTTTTTATATCGTCTATTCATCTGATTATTATTAAATATGTATCCAGAGATACTTAATTATATTTAGATAGGTATTTAAAATAAATATCCGATGATTTATTGTAAGTAGTTACGCAGTTTCGATTTTCTCTATATGCAACATTACACGAATCAGAAATGGTGGGAAAACTAGTAATCTCCAACTTTTTTAATTTAAAATTTTGTTGATAGTTTTTCAACCATTTCAACTTCAACGTCAATACGCAGTGAGACTCCATCATGCAGGCCTTAAACGCTATTGATGCCATAAATAATTTGTGTAATCCGCCGCAGCGTCCAAAAACATATAACATAAGGGCAGATCCCATTGAGGATCTGCCCGATGTTGAATTTAGGCGGCGATACCACCTTAATAAGGCGACTGTTTTGTATTATAGTAGAGTTGGTGAAAGAAGACCTGAAGAAAGATCGCAGAGGAGCTGGCCTCACACCAGAACTTCAGGTTCTAACTGCAATTAGGTGTTGGGGTCGCAAGGAAGTAAATATTTATTTATTACTTACCCGTACTACTAACTGCCCATACCAAGGTACTAACTAGCCATACAATTATGTTTCGTTATCTGACCGTCATCGCAAGTACCTAATCATAAAGCTAACTGTTTTGATTAGTTACCTAGGTAAAAGAATACGTAGTAAGTACCTAATAATTTCAGGTTCAAGATGATGATAATATAATTATTTGAGATAAAAGTAAGTAACAAGGAATTAGGAAATATTTGCGAATTCCCGCCAGACAGCTGTCAAACATTTTTTTAATTTGCGGTGAGACCACATTTTTGTCTATGATTTTGTCAAGGCGCCAACATAACGCGTCTAATCCGTTCAACAGCGGCTCAACAGTTATCGGAGAGATATTGAGCGTTTATGAATAACACTTCTTATAAACCGTTCAACAAGACTTATCGGCTCGATAACTATTGGGCCCCTCAAACCTTCAACACGGAATTTTTATGAATAAGGCCGTTAATCGGTTACGATTACACAAAATTACGTTTCTTAAGTGGGATAATTGTAATAAACACGGACAGATTTGACCCGTCTTGCGTTTACTTAAACATATAAAAATCTTGCTTACCTCTAGTTCTTCTTTGGATCTCTGTAAGATAAGTTATTAATTATAGTAGCTATCGTATAACAATAACAGTTACATATATTTAGAACACTGTCACACTACTACCTCTAATAGTATATGAATATAATATATACAGGGTGGGCCCTGTAAAAATGAAACGGTACACGGTAACTAATACTTTTTTCTTTTTTTTAATGTACTTTTACTGCAGTCGACTTATACCAAAAAAGTTAAATCAGTGTAACACAAAAAAAAAAATTTTTTTTTGGTAAACCAGTTAAAAAACCATGAGTTCAAAAAAACTTTTTAGCTCATTTAGTTTTATGTCCACTGAACTACCAATATGTTTAATCATTAATAAGGTACAATGTTGTGATACCTAGATACATCACTCATAGGTCGTAACTTTAACATACTGTTTCTCCTTAATGGATAGCTTTAAAACACTGGGACCTTTTGCGAATAACTAGAGGCAGTCAGAGGAGTCTTCCATTTGATTTTTTGCTTTAATTACAGGGCCCACCCTGTATATAATAATATATTTTTAAGAAGAATAATTGTTTTAGGGTCATACGTCAACACACAACAGTCATAAAAAACGCAGTGATGTGAAAAACTTATACATCACATTCTGAGGAAATTAGTTAATAATTATTATAAGATCTATATAGGTCTTGTTAGGTTAGAACTTAAGATCGTTTATTATAAATACAAATTCAACCTGGTCTGACTATTGAAATATGTATTATTTTGCGTTTTTATGTTCTGAGTGTATGGCGTGTAGACATTTTTGAGTGTTATATATGGCTGAGGTGATATATGGCTACTCTCCAAATTATTATTTTTAGGGGCTTTATGATGCTTTCAATATTGCCTCTCAAACGTATTTCGGACAAACCTATACAGCTGAATGTAAGACTTTCAGCAACTCCATGGTAGGTACTATTTTAGAAACAATAAGGCAAGATGCTGCCCGAGTATATTATTTAAACGGTGTCTTCATGATTCCCCAATCAAGCATACGCAAATTAAATGTGGTGGATTTAATGTTTTACTTAAAATGGGATTAAATATAAATATTTTTTATTACTCGGGAGGATTAGGTTAGTTGCGTCTAATCCAGATGCTTCACGTCGAGCGTCGTAAGATGAAATGTATACCTAAGCAGTAATTAGACACATATTGTATGTTTTTTTATATAAAAATGTAATATAAAAAATACGGCCAAATAAAGTTGGACGTGCTTCTGCAAATAGAAAAACATCCACACAAATTAGTCATTTTAATTAACACCTTGAATCAAAACAAACAAGTCAATCTTTCAAATGACAAATTCGTGTGGATTGGTTCTTGTTTGCAGAACTGCTTCCAGTTGTATTTATAACAAACGATACACTCCTTACGACCCCAAAAAACTCACGGTTTATCGTTGGTACCAGGGATTGGATAACCGTATTTTATTTTTACAAAATAATGGTTGTTTTTCGTTCGTCGGTATATAAATTCTTAGTTAATGGAGTAATTTATGGTGTTAGTTACCTAAAATATCGAGTATTAAATAAAGAGCATAAAACATTGGACTATTTTAGTTAAAAAATCCGATTCAGATCCCAACCATGGACCCACTGTATGAAAATGGGACTAATGGTAGTTAAAATGAACTACCTTTTACCCATGGACTTCCGCTGTCCTATTTTGATTATATTTAAGGATATAGATTACAATATCTTTGCACATGTTTTACAATTATTTAAGCCCAGCATCATTATGTGACGTCAAAGTCATAGATCAATTGTATCAATTCCGTACATGGCATAAAGAACTTGATAACTCGAGATAATTTGGTCAAGGAAAATGAATTTAATTTATGATAAATTCAAGTTCAAATTTCTTCTAGCTTTCATCTCGAGTTATCAAGTTCTTCACGCCATGTACGGAATTATTGTGTGTCCATAAAAGATTATATCAGTAGGTAGGTAACAAAATGAATGAGGAACGCGTCAACATAATACGAGGAGGGAGGAAATATCGTGTTTTACAACAGATCCGACTTTCAAAGAAGTTAGGTACGCTAAAACTGAGTATAAATTTTATTTTATCAATAAAACGTGAATTCACTAGCTATGGGCAAACAAGTAGGTAGGTTAAGCTAGAACTTTCGTTTTCACGAACCATGAATATTAAAATATAATATATAAAACGATTTATTTTATACCTTAATTTCTTTTGATAATTTCTGAAATCAGTATAATCACGATTAGATATTATGCAATATCAATAGGTAGTACATTCTTCAGAGTAATTTTATTTTGACAGTGGCCAGTTATTTCAAACATATTCATCTTGGTCATCAGATTGGTCATACAAGTAGTTTGTCTTAGATGATTCTTTTCACTGTTTTACCGCTATTCGCCGTATTGTGCCGTGTGGTGACGGCAGTAAGAATACATTTGTCACCGCCCCAACTCCTCCTGCGGGTGTCGTAAGAGTCGACTAACGGATTGAAGTGGCACTGACCACTATTTGATAAAAGATTGATGATGGGCAGCAGCGTCATCATACACACACATTACTGCGATCGCCAATCTCCTTGCCCAGCGTGGCGATTATGGGCATTTACCTCCTAATGCGTCTATACGCATAGTTAATAGGAGAGGTCTACGTCCTGCAGTGGACTATCATAGGCTGATGATGATGACCGCTATTAGACACCCCAGTATCGTCACGGTTCCTTAACGGGCACAGTGCCTTTTTTCATACCAATTTGAGAAACAGGCCCTGTGATGCGATTGTTTTGTATTTACACCATACCAACGACTATGTTGACCATCATCAAATGACTTTGATGACCATCATGACGGCGGACCACATTGAATAAAATATTTACCTGATTCATTGACAAGTATTCCTGTAAATTGTAATAATTACGATTATTAATATACACTATAGGAATACAGCAAATAAAAAAAATCATCCCCACTTCACCAGTCGGGGAGGTACCCGAAATTTCTTTTTTATTGTAGGTACCACTTTGTTGGCATGATTAATATGTACCTATAATAATAATAATAAAAAAAAAAAAAAAAAAAAAATTGACGCTGTCAACGTCAGACGTGTTTTTTAGAAAATTTTCTGTTATTTTGATAAAAAATGTATTTATTGGCTGATATACTCCATCTTTGTACAATTTTAGTGGTAGAAGCGATACCGCTAATGACTAATCATGTACCGACTCGCTAATATACATCGAGAGAAAACATAACAGAAAATCATGCAAACTAGAAGCAAAACACGGAGTCAAGCGTCCACACTATCCGCACGCCCACCACCATCGTCCGCCTCGTCCTCCTCCTCCTCTTCGGAATCGTCGTCGGGTGAAGAATTCGCCACTGCACCCGACACCAGCGAGTCGAGCGACGAGCGCGGACCGCCGCCGCCGCCGCCACGACCACCTGCGCGACGCGGACGGCCACCGCTGCCGGCACGCTTGGGGCCCGCGGGACATCCTGCCCCGCCCACGGCTCCCGCTGCCGGTGGTGTAGTGCGACGCATGCAATGGTCTCAATCCATGAACGAGAACGTCATGCGCGCCTACTATGGGGCTACAGAGGGAGAAACTAATCTATCCGCGTATCGTGTCCGGATGCTTCCTCTGTTTCAGGCCCTTGAACCAACCATAAATGTGACTGCGCAGCGATTATCGGATCAAGTGCGAGTCATCCAACGATTAAAGCGGCTGGATGACTCGACACTTGATCGGCTTCGCCTGGAGGCTCTCCCTGTTCGTGCGGCCTCCGCTTCGGCGCGGGACCCGCCCGCCATGTCGCCGGATCCGGTGCCGGCACCCGACCTGGCACCGGGGGCACCGCGGGTTGATCCCAGTGCCGACGGGGATGACGTTACGAACCTGAGTGTGAGTACTTCAGACAATGAGCAATTGAGGAGGACTCTGGAAGAGGCGATTATGCAGCATCGCTTCACACCCGAATCTAGGCCACGATTACCACGTTTGCCCATGAATAGGCGCAATCTAGCGTTGATGGGAGCCCTAAACGCTTTACTGGAGCCGTATATACGATCCAGTAAAGATTTGGAAGATACGCACTCGATCATGTACTGCGGGGCCATCGCGGCGTGCCGTGTTGCTCGAGTCAAGTTTCCGGACTCTGACCGTGCACCTAGGACCGCCGGAGGTGACCCCGCATGGCAGGTGCGGATCGAGCGTCGTATCGACTCGTTTAGGACTCTCATTGCAAAGCTGATCTGCTTCAGGGGGGGTAACAACCGCCCCCGAGTAATGCGCTTTGTAAACCAGGCGTTCGCGGGAACGGGTATTGCACCCCGCGACTACATGGCCAACCTCACAGAGCGCATCGACTTTCTGAAGCAGAAGGTTTATGCATGGGCAAACCGTATTCGCCGCTACAGAGAGCGTGTGAACCGATTCCAGCAGAATCGCCTTTTCCAGAGTGACCAAAGGAAGGTTTACCGAAAGTGGGAGGAAACCGACTGCCGTGTGTCCGACGCGCGGTTGCCGGATGCTACTGCTATGAGTGATTTCTGGCGTAGTATCTGGTCAGCGCCCGTCGGACACACCGAGGGTGAATGGATGACCGTTGTCGAACGTGAATGCGAGACCATCGAACCTATGGGGGCAGTTACCATCAGCCCCGATGACGTAAGTTGTGCTCTCCGCACGACTCAGAACTGGAAAAGTCCTGGGCCGGATGGATTGCACAACTTCTGGCTAAAATGGTTTCGATGCTCGCACTCACGATTGGCAACGCAATTCCAACAAGCCCTCGAGCGCGGTTCCCTGCCACCTTCCTTAACAACTGGAGTAACCTTCCTGCTCTACAAGTCCGGTAGTACCACGGAAGCGAAGAACTACCGACCCATCACGTGCTTGCCCACAATGTACAAGCTCCTTACATCCATTTTGAGAGTTAAAATTAACACGCACATTGTTGCGAACAATGTTTTGGCTCCTGCTCAAAATGGATGTAGGGTTGGGTCCCGTGGTACTAAAGAGCTCCTCCTCATTGACATGACCATTTGCCAGCAAGTCCGGCGTAACAAAGGGGCCCTCTCCGCTGCTTGGATTGACTGTAAGAAGGCCTATGATTCGGTGCCTCATTCATGGTTGGAAAGGGTTTTGGAGCTGTATAAAGTTAATGCAACTTTAAGATCCTTTCTTGGCGCGTGTATGAGGCAGTGGACCACAGTCCTTCGTCAACCAGGAGGCGGGGATGGCCCCTCTGGTCCGCAGGACTTAATAAGGATCGAGCGAGGAATATTCCAGGGTGACAGTCTGAGTCCCTTATGGTTCTGCCTAGCTCTGAATCCGCTCAGCACCCTGCTGAAGGATTCAGGACTAGGTTGCCGGCTTCGAAGAGAGGGTGAAGTCATTTCTCACCTTCTGTACATGGATGATCTCAAATTATTTGCGCCAAATAGCCAAGACTTGTTGGAGCTACTGCGAACCACAGAAGTTTTCAGTAGTGCCATCAAAATGGAGTTTGGTGTCGATAAGTGTGCGGTTATGCATGTGCAGCGGGGGAAAGTAGTAAATTCAACAAATTTACAGCTTTCTGAGACAATGTCGTTCAGATCTATCTCGGAAGCAGAAACTTATAAATACCTTGGTATGTCACAGTCTTTGGGTATTGAAGATATGGGAATTAGACAGGCGGTGAAGGAGCGCTTTTTTAGCCGGCTCACAAAAGTACTTAACAGTCTTTTGTCAGGAGGCAACAAAGTGCGCGCCTTCAACGCCTGGGTAATACCCATACTCACATACTCCTTTGGCATACTAAGGTGGACTCAGACCGAGCTGGACGCCCTGGATCGAAGGGTCCGTACACTGCTTACCACACATCGAATGTTACACCCGCGCTCATCAGTTATGAGATTGTACATCCCGCGTAAATGTGGAGGCCGCGGCTTCTTAAATGCCAAAGACCTCCACAACCGCGAGGTGTACAATCTTAGAAACTATTTTCTTAACAATGAGTGCGGGATGCATCGAGATGTGGTGGCAGTAGACCGGAACCTCACGCCGCTCTCCTTGGCAAAAGAGAACTGGCGCAGACCTGTGGTGCTAAGCACCGAGGACCGCAAGGCGGTATGGAAGAGCAAGGAGCTACACGGGCGGTTCTACAAAGCCCTCACGGGACCTGACGTAGATCTGCTCGCGTCGGTGAACTGGCTACGATTCGGGGACCTCTTCGGAGAAACCGAGGGTTTTGCCTGTGCAATTGCTGACGAGGTTATCATGACGAATAACTACCGGAAATATATCCTGAAGGACGGTACGGTCGACATTTGTCGGGCATGCCGCCGTCCCGGTGAGTCACTCAGGCATATTATTTCCGGTTGTTCTCAGATTGTTAACACCGAGTACTTGCACAGACACAACCTCGTAGCCAGGATTATACACCAGCAGCTTGCTCTTCAATACGGCCTCGTGGGCTTCGAAGTGCCTTACTATAAGTACACACCTGCGGCAGTTCTCGAAAATGGTCGTGCCACGCTCTATTGGGATCGATCTATCATCACGGACAGGACTATTGTAGCTAATAAGCCTGATATCGTGCTGATAGATCGATCACAACGCCGGGCAATGCTCATCGACATCACCGTCCCCCATGACGAGAACCTCGTGAAGGCCGAGAAGGACAAAGCCAGTAAGTACCTTGACTTGGCTCACGAGGTAACCGACATGTGGGACGTTGATTCGGCGATCATTGTGCCGATAGTTGTTTCTGCGAATGGTCTCATAGCGAAGAGCCTCGATCAACACCTCAAGAGGCTCTCGCTAGGTGGTTGGATCAAGGGTCAGATGCAGAAGGCGGTAATCCTGGACACGGCGCGCATAGTCCGGCGGTTCCTCTCCCTGTAGCCCTAACCACCGGCAGCTTGGGCCCGCTCCGCTGCCGGCGGCCCTCTAGGTTAGGTTTTTTATAATGTGTTTATATGTTTTGTATCTTTTTTGTATGTTGTATTGTATTTTACTTTTATAATCATATTGTAAAACACCTAACCCGAGACACATAATAAATAAAGAGGAATAATAATAATATTTTTTATTACTCGGGAGGATTAGGTTAGTTGCGTCTAATCCAGATTGACCGCAGGGCAGCTTGTGGCGAGCTGTTGGGGAGTAACGACCCCACGGACCCGAGTGCTCCCGAGAGTCGGTCAGGGTCCCCGCCTCCGGCGTGTCTTCGTCGGTCGGAGTGGAACCCCAAGGGGACCCGTAGGACTCTCAGCTCTGGCTTGCCTTAACTGGCCGTCCAGAGAGGAGTCGTCAGAGCTATATGCTCCAGGGGTGGAAGTGTAAATTTGCATAAGTCGCGAGTTGGTGCAGCAGCTGTCAAGCCACTGCGCAGAAAGCGGTGTACACCTCTCTACACTCCTGAGCCGCCTACACCGGTGTTGCCCCTGGCTGTCTCTTGTGACGGCATTTACGGGGGCCCATCTAGTCGGCGGCAAGTCACCGCCTGCCTCGATAGCAAAGTGAAATCATTGTTATGGCAGGTGTCCGGACCTCTTTTCTATAGTTCCATTTCTGATCCATCCATCCTCCATCACCATAGCCCATTAGTCTTTTCCATTCCTTCTCAATAGTCTCTATACGCCTGCTGGGACCGGTTTACGGATATGTATTTGTGCCCGTGAATGGGTTGCAGCAGGTGTACAACACAGCAAATTTCTCCAAAGGGCCTCTACGTGTTGGATCTATATCCCCGCGCAAGCCTATCAAAAAACCGGGATTTGTAAGCCCGTGATCCTCAAGGAGATACAATAATAATAATAATAAGCTTTTATTTCCTTAATAGATATATACAGTTCAAGGTTATTTGTTTTTTTTTTTTTAATTTTCTAAAATATCCTCATCATAAGGACCGCCCTGGGCGGTAAAAGCCTCCTCCAATGATTTCCAACTTTCTCTGTTTTTGGCTACCTTTGCCCAGTTGTCTCCTGCTATGTTTTTTATGTCATCACTCCATCTTATGAGTGGTTTTCCCCTTCTTCTTTTTCCTTGGGGGAGCCATTCTGTTATAATCTTTGACCAGCGACCATCTTCCGTTCTTTGTGTATGTCCGGCCCATCTCCATTTGAGACCCAATGCCTGCTTAACTGCATCTTTTGCCCCCGTCTTCTTTCTGATGGTCTTGTCCCTTACTCTATCTCTTAGTTTTAGTCCTAGGTAGCTTCTTTCAATTCCTCTTTGACATATTTTTATTTTTTTAAATGTATCTTTCTTAATGGGCCAGGTTTGGCATGCATATGTAAGGCAGGGTAAAAGGCAAATTTTCATGGCTTTTGTTTTTAGTTTTGTAGGCATTTTACTTTTAAAAATTTCTTTTAGGGACCAATATTTATTCCACGTCCGGTTTACTCTTCTCTCGATTTCTTTTTCCGAGCCTTGTTTAAATGAAATTAAGTGCCCTAGATAGATGTAGTCTTCCACATACTCTAGAGTGGTTGAGTCTAGGTTAATCTGCAGTGGCACGGCATTTGTCATTACTTTAGTCTTCTCTTCATTCATAAGGAGTCCCACACTTTTACTTTCAGTAGCCAGAGATTGCAGCATCATTTCCAACTCCTTTGGGTCTTCTGACATGAGTACTATGTCGTCCGCAAATCTCAAATTAGTCAGGTACCTGTCTTTGATTTTTATTCCCTTGTGGTTCCATTTCAATGTTCGAAATATATGCTCTAGAACTGCTATGAATATTTTTGGGGACATAGGGTCACCTTGTCTCACTCCTTTTTCTATATTGAATACTGGTCCTTGCCTTTCCATCTTAATACAAGCTGTACTCTTTTTATATATTTCTTTTAAAATTGCAATATAGTCTTCGTTCACACCTTGTTCTGCCAGCGCTTGCCATATTGATTCGTGGGATATGGAGTCAAAGGCTTTGCTGTAGTCAATAAAGCTGATGTATAAGGGTTTGTTATACTCCTTATATTTTTCTATGATGGTATTCAATGTATGGATATGGTCCACTGTGCTAAAACCCCGCATGAATCCAGCCTGCTCCACTGGTTGACTTTTATCTAATATTACTGTTAGTCGTCTTAACAATGTTGTAGCAAAAACTTTGTACAGGCATGACATCAGGCTGATAGGTCGATAGTTTGACAGCAGTGTTGGATCTCCTTTCTTAAATAGTAATGTTATCACTGAGCCTGTCCATTGTTGAGGTATTGTTTTTGTTTGCAGGATTTCATTGAACATATTTGTGAGGGGGATAGTGAGTAAGTCTATTCCTGCTTTAATCATCTCATTGGTTATCCCATCTGGCCCAGGACTTTTTCCGTTTTTTAGATTCTTTATTGATATTTTTATCTCATTCTCATTGAATGCCAGTACTGGTTCTTGATTTACTATAAATGGTGCATTGTTTTCAGAATGTATGTGTTGTTCTTTGCTATATAGGTTTTTATAGAATTCAGTTGCTGTTAGCAATAGGCATTCTCTGCTTGTGATATTTGAGCCTTTTTTGTCTTGTAGCTTGCTGATGAGATGTTTTGAGTTTGAGAGTTGTTTGTATGCTTTTTTTACACCTCCGGTGTTTATTAGATGTTCTTCTATGACTTGGAGTTTATGTTGTTGCTGATTGTTTTTAATCTTTTTGTGTATTTTTCTGTACAATATGCTCAGCCTCAATTTTTCTTGTTTTGTTTTCCGGGTTTTATTTTTAAGTGTATGTTGTTCTTCTTTCAGGTTAATAATTTCTGGTGTAATAATATGCTGCATGGAATCTTCACGTTTAGTAGAGCATGATATTCTAAAGCTATTAATTATGGTTTTCTCAATATCATCATATTGTTTTTGGTTGTCATTATGTATGTACCTTGAAAGTTCTCGTTTGAATATTGAAAAGTTTATGTATATGTACCTATACCTATACTAAATTACAGATTTCTAGTATTAACGGCCACTGAGCTATGCTGCGTCTTCCGGTACGTGGCCGCCACTCAAGAACCTTCCCGCCCCAACGGCCATCGGTTCTATGCGCAATGTGCCCCGCCCACTGCCACTTCAGTTTAGCGATTCGGAGAGCTATTTCGGTTACTTTGGTTCTGCTGCGGATGGTCTCATTTTTAATCCGATCACGCAGAGAGACTCCTAGCATAGCCCTCTCCATTGCCCTTTGGGTGACTTTGAGCCTTCTTATGAGGCCCATTGTAAGCGGCCACGTTTCAGTACCGTATGTCATCACTGGCAACACACACTGATTAAAGACTTTCGTCTTCAAACACTGCGGAATATTGGACGAAAATATGTGTCGTAGCTTCCCGAACGCTGCTTGTGGGTAGGCCCCCCACAAGGTGGACCGATGACCTGGTGAAGGTCGCGGGAGTCCGCTGGATGCGGGTGGCGCAGGACCGGTCATTGTGGCAATCTTTGGGGGAGGCCTATGTTCAGCAGTGGACGTCTTTCGGCTGATGTGATGATGATGATGATGAGCTATGCTGCGGACAGACGGACAGACGGACATGGCGAAACTATAAGGGTTCCGTTTTTGCCATTTTGTCTACGGAACCCTAAAAACCAAAGTGACTATTACATTTTCAAACTAAATTAAATATAAATATACCGTAACTGTATCCAATTTATGCTTTTAATTTTAAATTAAATTATTAGACTCTTTCACTTAAACATAAGAAAACCATCTTTGACACTGTCATAGATAAACAAATCAGAATAAATAATCAAAAAAATGTACTTTAACAGGAGATGTGTGCCAATGCGGTAATAATAATGATAGCGGTACCGCATGTTATTATGAGTTCGAACGATTTAATCGAATAATTGATTTAACGATTAAATCACTCCAAATGGTCGTTTAATTAATTAATTTACTATCAAACTCAATTAAAATATACTTTTGTTGACATCGAACATACAAAACGTTACTCGACAACAAGCGATTATAATATTAGTACGGTCAAATCGTACATCATTTTACCCTAAACTCGCAAATCAAGTAGTATCGCTGCAATCTGACGTTTTTTGATGTCATATCGACGCTGGAAAGCAAACACGTAGTAACCAACACAAGGTCAAAATTTTTTTTATTGCACTTTTGGAATCTTCGATTTTTTCCGCGTCGATTGGTGCCATCCGCGTGGCGATATGATGAAAAACAAGGAAATTAGGAACTACAAATTTTCCCATTTTTCTTGAAATGTATTCACCAAACACGTAGTAAGTAACAAAAAAACCTCTGTTATTTAAATCAAAGCATTTACAGCACTTAAAACCGCCCGTTGTTCTGACGATGATGCTGGTTACTATTACTACGTGCTTGCCGCTCATAGATTTGAAAGTCTTGCAGTTACGCCATTTGGCAGGAAATAATATTTTGGCTAGCGGTATCAAATTAGAGAATCTTGTCTTTTACTGCATTTACAAGGATCACGTAAAGCTAGCTACTTAATAATTACTTCACTTTTGTAGGGTGTAGGGGCTTAGATTCGCGCGCCTTAAAACGTTTCAACGAGGCAGTCGCCGCCATTGCGCATACGCTTGCGACGTCACTCAGTGCGGTCCGCGGAGCGAAAGAGAGTCGAAGTGTTTGGAATTTTGAAACATTATAACAAGAATTTTGCCTAAAGTGATTACTGATTAAAATAAAACTATGAAAACGGATAAACGCGCGTATATTAATCAAATTTAACTTCATTCCGACGTTTCGAACACTTTACAGGGGTTCGTGGTCTCCGGGCGACTGACAATCGAGGGAGTTTGATAGATCTACCTACATCAAAATAAGAATGATAAGTACAAAACTACCCACAAAGAATATACTAAACCACAGACAATACATTTTAAGCGATGTAGATATTACAAATATTGCAAATGAAGCTAGTTATTCATTATAAGTATTTTCAAAATGAAGACAAAACCAAAATAAATAATCTACGCCGGTTCTATCCCTATACCTCTGACCTGAGAAGAAATCCCTTCTTTTGTATGATTGTATTGTTAGGAAGGTATTTATTTACATACATACGTATTTCTTATTTGTAAAAATTGCCTGTATTAAAAAGCTCAATACCGTCCGTCAAACCCATTAGCCTCACGGTCTGTGCGAGCCTGTCTGCTCCTTTATTAGATGAACTATAGTATTCCAAGCTGGTGATAGAGATAAGCTTGTTTCTATCCTATTAAAATTTGAATATTTCATTATCACAATGGCCTCACGCAACATTCTAGGAATGGATCTCTTCTCCTTAGCGGGAACCAAAGCCTTACTGCAAATGTTTTTTGAAAAGATGTGTCCCCCTGAGTTTCTACCCGGTCCCAAAATTGGGGTAGGTACCCCAGGTATTCCTACCTGGGGTACTTACCCCAATTTTGGGACCGGGTCCCTAACAATACAATCATACAAAGGAAGGACAGAGGCGTAGGGATAGAACCGGCGTAGATTATTTATTTTGTTTCTTGTCTTTATTTTGAAAATACACGTAATAGTATCCTGTGTTTTCGCCGAAAATTGTATTGAAGAATTTCATTTCCCAACCATCTTTTCGCAGAATAACTTTTGGCAACTAATTATTTCGCAACCATTTCATTTCCCAACCCCATAGTTGGGTTCGGTTAGGTTGGATTATGTAAAATTGGGAAATGAAATTCGATCAAATGATACTTCTGCGAAAAGTTGGTTGGGAAGTGATTCGGCAATACAATTTTCGGCGAAAAGGCAGAGAACCACTTGTAATGAATCACTAGCTTAATTTGCATTTTGGTATGTTGTACATCCACCCTTAAAATATAATATTGTCTGTGGTTAAGTAAATTTTTCTTTGTGGGTAATTTTTGTACTTATTTTTCTTATTTTGTTTGTTCGAAACATCGGGATGAAGTTCAATTTAATTAATATACGTGAGTTTATCCGTTTCTATACTTTTATTTCATGAGCAATCATCTCGGTAACCGAAGAAAATATTAAAGTGATTCATTTTATAAAAAAATGTTTAACTTTTAAATTTTTTAATTTGGACATATTTAAAGTAGGCTTTTCCTTTTTTAGTGTAGGTATATTATACAAAGTTAACGTTGTGTTTATATTATAATAATTAACTACATGATTATTAATGAAGATAATTGATACTGCAGATATAGACTGAGCAAAAGTAATATAAAGATAGAAAGACATACTTTTTTAGTCGTTTCTTCTGTCCAGCGTGGACGTTTCTTTATTATTTAATAAGATCTCATTACGTTTTCTATATGTAGGAACCAAGTTCATATTGCGTTTATATTATTATAAATATTATAATAATTTGTTTTCACGGTTATGAATAAATGATTGATTCTTAAGACACAAGATAAACAACTAAAAAATGTTATCAGTCTCAAACGTGTTAGATAGAAGTACTTTTAGATTTTTTAGTTGTTTATCTTGTTTGAACTGGGCTCAATTATGTTATACTTTGCTAAAACTATACATTTTATAAAAGTCTAATTATGATTTTTCAAGATAAAGGTAAACTTATACGTTACGTTTTAAATTTAATTATTTCATTTTTGATTATTACACTTCAAGTGGTTTGATTTTCATATTTAATTTCTTTAAGTCTCTTCTCATTTTTAACGAAACATTTGAAACGTCGTGTGTTTTGTTTCGAGATTCCATTAAAGTCACTTTAAAGGTCATCCTAAAAATGTTGGCAATACATTTAATGCATTTGAAAATACTTACAATACGAAAACATATAGTGTTACAGCACTGTGCTCATTGAAATTATCTAAAGTTTGTGGTTTAACACTTTTTTACTGATACTTTTATTAAACTTAAAGTGGGTTACTGCGTTTTTGCTATACATAAAAACGACAGTAAAATGCTATTTCATACATTTGTTCACGCCGGTTACTACGTGTTTGCTAACTGTAAAAAAACAACCAAAACGTAATAACCCACATAACTCCACTTGTAATAACTTATGGTCAAATTTATTTAAATGAAATGAAAGACCAAAAAAATGCGGATATTGTATCCAATTTTTAATAAGATGTGTCCATAAATACGAAAGTTATGATTTTTTTTTCAAAACTCGGGAGGTTTTTCGGCTCTGGTGAACAATTTCATTTTTGTGGGTTACTACGTGTTTGCTTTTCGCCGTCGATATGTTTTAAACGTTTAAAGACCAATAAATTTCCAACAAGATGAGCTAACATGCATTACCGTAGGTATTATAGTTTCAGAGATTAGAGACGTTAAAAAGTACTCCTTTTTGTAAACTAGATAATATTTTGTGTTTTGCTAACGTTTTCGGCTTAATATCGCCTCACCTAATTATGCTACGAAAAACATGCAATAATGACCTTATAGCGCACTTAATATTCTTTAATTTAAGGCTAAAATTAGGTCAGTGAACTTTGTAGTTGAAAGTATAAACGCGAAATTCAAAAGGCAGGAGGCCCGCTATCTAAGTTTTTCATACAAATCGCAAGTCGAGTTGCAAAGCTGCAATTTTGGTAATAAAACGTTAGCAAAACTCAAAATAACGCTAGTTTACAAAAAAGAGTACTTTTAAGAAGTCGCAAATCTCTGAAACTATAACCTTTCGGCCGCCATCGCAACTGTTTCACAACCAGTTGTCTATTAGGATTTTTCAATCTTTCATGGCAACCAGTTGTGATAGAAGAAGATTTATTCCTGTTACACAACCAGTTGTGAATAAGGAAAATCTCAAAAAGGCTAGTTGCTACAGAAGATTTTATTTTCCTTGTTCACAACCAGAGAAGAAGTTTTTATGCTTTGTAATTTCTGCATCGGCTTTCGCCCAAAATTCGGTTACCAAAAACAAATTATCACAGAGCACTAACCGCTTTTGTGTCTCTGGCTTACAGTTAGAGTTGCCTTTGGCTATCTCTTCTATGGGTATCAACCGTTTCAGTTCAACATCTTATTGAACAATAAAGAAAAGTATGTGATATATTGAATGTCAAATAAACATTGGAATAGAAATTTCACTTCGGAAAAAATGGCAAATTTTGATTATTGTCCGCGTTTGTTAAGAACACCAGAAGATCGAAATGCCTGTATCTTTGGTGGATGCAGTGAAACAGATATTGAAATAGTTTCAGATGAATTGAGAAGTAAATTGTTAATTAAAATGAATTTATATATATTTCCCCGGGGACATGTGCTTGTCGATATCATCTTAGTCCTGACCAAAGTTGGGAAGAAATCGTGGAAACAGACGATAATTTGACTGATTTTAATAGAGAGCATTGTGAAGACATAATCAAGCTTATGAAAATTGGAATCCTACTACCCGTCATAAACGTTCTGCGGGATATATTTTGATATACACAAATTACAAATTATTATTTTTTTTTTAATAAAACTGCCTGTCTGCCTCAAATATTCTTTTATTTGCTGTCCGACACCTTGGGACTATTTTGATCCCGTGTACCGTCTATCCAACTAGGTGGATAAACTACTCACGATGTTTTCCTTCACTGAATATTATACTCATGGTATAGTCCTGCTTCTTAATCTGAGATTCATGCTTTCTGCTGCATAAAACCATACCTCCATCCATACTAAATCGATCTACCAAGTTGCACTGGTATATCAAATGCTATGTAGTACATATGTACGAATAAATGGAATGCAATGATATACTTATTCAACTTAAATAACTTTATTCTGCATAACATAAAACACAAACATGGATTTAAAAATTGTTTGTTCCTTAAGTATTAAACCGCCACTCCTTTATAAAAGAAAACTTAAAAAAATTTTGTCATTTTTATATGAACTTATTAAGTACTAAAATGTAATGGTGAAGGGGCTTATTATTTCTAAACAATGTCCAACCGTAATTTCTTTTCTTTGTAATTGTTGTGTAGCTGCATCAATTTCGTCGTCGATTAGTTTGTATTCTAATTTTTTTTTACTACCTAATTTCAAATGATATGATTCGGTTTCCGTTTGTAAAACTTCTAACAATTGTGCCAGTGAGGGATATTTCCGTCCTATATAACGGTTTATCTTAGCATGCCAACCTTCAATGTTATTGTTTGTTCTTATAGTTTCTTTCGCACAAGAACATGATTCCATCATATCATTTTTCTTTAACCATTGCTTTTGAAAGTATTTGTTAATTTATTTAAGGCTTTCTCTAGGATTGGAAGACATTTCCTGCATTATGTATAAATAACCCTCTTCTATATATTGAGCTGGCAGTCGTGCAAGCCCTACGCAGCGTGCTACATGCCTTCGTTCTGTCCGTAGTTTCAATTTTAAGAGTTTTGCTTTTTTCCATAGGCATCGGTTGTAATGGTAGTAGCAACCTTTGAATATGATTTTCGGAAAAACACTTTGTATGGCATTTATAGCTGCAACTTCAAAATCTAGAGTTATTTTTTGTGGATTCCAACTTATAAGCGACTTGATCATATTAAACAATATTTTATAGGTATCTGTTTTCTTGTTCGGCATTAACGCAAATATCAAAGGAAGTATAGTGCGTTTGTTTTTATCATAAGCGTGTATCGTATATAGTTGTGCAAATCCTTTGGGACAAGATTTAAAAGTACCGTCAGCGAAAAAGTGATGGTATTTATTAATCGCTATTCCACTTCGATTATTTTTAATTTCTTTAGAAGCGAAAACAATAATTCGTTCATCGTCGTCACAGTACTCGGAAAAAAGGAAATCTGTATATTTATTAGGTATAGTAACGTCTTGGGCGTTATTGAACCTTGTCTTAGCAACACCTAATACCTTATTTCTTTCATTATACAAGCCATTTTTTAATATTTTCGTATCTCAGTATCTTAGTAAGCAATTCATAACCATCATCTTTAAGTTCCCGAACAGTTTCTTCGTATTGCTTCTTAATGGACACAAAATAGCAACTACTCTTCTGCTTCAAACAGTCCAAATTCTTCAATATCACATTTTTTTCAACGTCAGGTTTACAATTAGTGTTATGTGCTTTAGATATTTTTTGTTATCTCATTCCGCGTGTTCACTGTCAAATTACCTTTACAGCCGGAACTAACGCAACATTTAAAAAACGAATCTCCATTCGTATAAATTTTTTTGCGATGATATCGATAACAATCATACAGAAGAGTGACTCCTCCTCTTCTTGAAGTTATAAATTCTAGTTTTGACGTACTCGGAAAGATATTTGAAGTAGACATTGCTTGATGAATACTTATTCAATGCATCGACTTTGAATAACAATCTCTAATTACATTGAAACGATACTCTTAGACCTAATGTTATTTATATTATATAATCAATACCTATGTATTTATGCGACGTCTATTTATAAGCAAATAATTAGAATTCAAATAAAGAAAATAATGAAATGCCAATGTCAATCATAATGACAGATTTATTTAATTCTAGGCGGAGGTTTTAATACATTATTATTATTTAAAATAAAGCTACTGTTACACATGCTAGTTGAAAGCTTGCCACCTACCTAACGTATGTGTTAGAATGTGCTACTTTTAAGCATGCTTATAGCAAATGCAAATAGTGCGACCATGCGAAAAATAAGCATGCTTATTTAAGAGCATGTATATTGTGTAACAGTAGTTTAATGTAGGTACAATCTGTGATTTAGGGATATTTATCAAATATCGTGATATCTTTTGATCGTCGAACTAGTGTATATGTCCCTTACAACAATATTTATACAGTAATACCCCGCTTTACGCGACCCCGCTTAACGCGGATTCGCTATAACGCGGTTTTTAAATTTTCGCGTTAAATTGCCCCGCTTTACGCGAGTGCACTATTGGTCACCAAACTGACACCTGATTGGTTATTGACTTGCGTTAACTATTAGCAATATTAGGTATTGGAGTGATTTAAGTAAAACAAGTGTAAAAATACATGTTTATAATGCCTCCGGAAAAAATAAGAACTTAAGATCTCGAGTATGGAGTTGTTAATGAGTAATAGTGGTAAAGTAACTGATGTTGGACATCTTCTGTTCAGTTTATCGGAATCAAGTGCGAGAATAGGTAGTTAAAAATGCGGAGAAAATCAAACTTTCGAGCGAAGTGACTCTAAATTTGGTACTAGACTCCGTACCCCGATATACGCGAAATTCGCTTTACGCGATTTTCGCTGGAACGCATCATTCGCGTAAAGCGGGGTATTACTGTATCACAAAGTCAGAGCCGGAATCCTGGTTGCGTAACAGGAATAAATGTTCTTCTGTCACAACTGGTTGCCATGAAAGATTAAAAAATCCTAATAGACAACTGGTTGTGAAACACAGTTGCGATGGCGGCCGAAAGGAACTCTAAGACCTACGGTAATACATGTTAGCTCAACTTGTTGGAAATTTATTAATCTTTAATCGTTTCCTAACATATAATGTCAAAAAACGTAAGGTTTTTTTAATAAAAAACAGAAACTGGAAAATTACCGTAAATTTCGCAGTTTTTCACGTACTACGTAACTAGCACAACTTTTTTTTGCTTGCAAAATGTGGTTTTATAGTGCTCTATGGTGTCTTAACAACATATCAAAAATGCAGCTATACTGCATGCTTTGCGAGTTTAATGTAAAGTTTGACCGTACTATATTTAATAAGGTTTATTACAGCACACACGATATTATAATTATAATTTTTTACTTGTTCCTACCTAATCTACATACACAAAGGTTTTCGCTATAAGTTAGCTTTATAAAAATATATAGTCACCAGGTTTCTACGTTTACAGGACTGTAAAAAAGAAAAATTAGATGAATAGTATTACAATTTAAATAAATAACCAAACTCGGTGACTTGACGAGTTGAAGACCTAATTGCAATGGGTAGAAATGCACAAAATGATCCGTTAACAGATTTGGCGATATTGATTATGTTTATGATTCAATTAAGTTTATTTTATTGTTCATCTGTTCTTTTTCATGACATGACATTGACTTCTTTATTTTTACACAAATAATAATATTATATTTATATTAATAATTTTTTTTTTGTTGCAACCCAGAAAACTTTTCCCCAAAATCAAAAATGGTCGAGATATTCGACCACAAATTAAAAAAAATATATTTCACACAACATTCATCGAAGTTTTGTTCAACAAAACCAAAATTTATTTAGGAGCCAATATAAATATTGGTACCTAATTATCAAGTTTAAAGAAAAGTTGTCCATACAAAACATGCTTATTTTAGCGTCCTCTATACGATAGCATTATACAAAATACGTGTCATAATGACACCACCCCCATCAAATTTTTTTAGTCCCGCGCCTCCTTTGCTATACTCTGACCGGCAAATCGAAAGAGATACTAAATAACAGCAACAAAAAAAATTAAGAAAACTCGCAACATTGTACATCCCTTAATAACAAAAGTAAATAGAGTAAGTAACATAAACTAAAAAGCACTGTCGAAGTGTCGAGTACTCTGACGGGCCTACATTAAGCGCAAAAAAAAGTAAAAAAAACCTAATCAATATTCAACATATTATTATCTAGCATGTATTTTTACCTGCGCCATTTGTTCTGATGTCTGTAAACAGTAAAACCCTTGAAATATCAGATTAACCTATCAATTTCTAAGGTCGGTATACTTAAACTATTCTCACCGGATAGGATATAGTTATTATAGGTACCAACAATATTTAAATACTTAAGTAAAAAATAATCCATGACATAAGTTTTACCTCCAAGGATGTAGTTAGATCCTGAAATAGTAAATTACTGTAGAGGACGGGAAACGAAGGGTTACAGGCCAAGTAGATATATTTACGCGGGCCTGGAAACCTTGTTTATCACCGAGATTTTGTATAGTGCTTTTCTCAAACTTGCAATGAAATTAAAAAATTAGAAGACATTTTCACAGTACCTACAGAAACAAAGAATGGAACAAATGTACAACATTAAAACATTAATTTTTTTTAAGTTGTTCGAGGTCATTTTTTATCTGGTGGTATTGAAATTAGTTTTTTTACAGTGAAATGCCATGATGTTCTGTCACTTTACAAGTTACTTCCGGTGTTTTACTTTTTGAAATTGGTTACTTCTGGTACTTTGCAGTCCTAGGACTGCGAAGTAGTTATGAAATGCCATTACATATCAAGTTCAATCATCGAACCAGCGACAAGGTGACAACTTCCTGGTCCAATTTGACGTACGTAATGTCAATATTTCATTGCAAGTTTGAGAAAATAGTACATTACGACACAAGTGCGAAAAACATGAAATTCAAACCAGTGGCGGTGTTTTATAACACGACCGACTGGGAGTGTTTTAAATCGACACGAGTCAAACAACGATATCAGTTCCAAAACTTCGGAGGGCCATCTGTACTAAAAAACATCGTACGAGACACGTGCAAAAAGGAAATTTCATGTTTTTCGCCCTTGTGTCGTAATGTACTAAGTATTTTAAATTAGCCATTTTTGTTTACACCTCGAAACATATTTTTATGTTTTATAGAATTATTATGACAAGACAAGACAAGTACTTACAAAGGTAACGTTAAGGAATAAGTCATAAATCACAATCTAACCCACTTTACAATACAACCCACATGGGGTTAGGAGATGTTACAGAAACATATTGCAATCCAGTAGTTATAGCATAATTATTTCATTTATTTGTTATGTTACAATTTCTTCTTCGAATTCATGTTATTGATTCTGCTTAAGTATAATTTGCTTAAGTACTATAAGTAGAAGTTTTATCTAATTATGTAGTACAAAGATGTATACGCTTGGAAGTTACAAAATTATGTATTTAAGTTAGTAGCCATATTTGGTTACTTAAAGGCCGGGTCACACCAGATGCGTGTACGTGCACGTGCACGTGCGCGTTGCGTGGCGTGCACGGCACCCATGTCACACCGAGAGCTGCGCACGCAGAGCTGTGCACGCAGAGCTGCAGAGCTGTGCACGCAACAGTGGCGCACGCTGCAGCACCGCTGCGTGACTAGCCGCCGGGAGGGAGGCGGGCGGCGGCCGGGGGTGGCGGATGGAGGCGGGTGGCGACGGGTGGTGGTGGGTGGCGAATGGGGGTGGCGTTGGGTGGAGGCGTTGGGTGGCAGGCGGCGTCGGGTGGTGGTGAGTGGCGACGGGTTGCGGTGGGGGGGAGGTGAATGGAGGTGGGCACCCGCCACCCCCGGCCACCACCCGTCGCCACCCACCTCCCCCCGCCGCCGCCCGCCACCCCCGGCCTCTGCCTGCCACCCCCCATCTCTGCCCGCCACCCCCGGCCTCTGCCCGCCACCCCCATCTCTGCCCGCCACCCCCGGCCTCTGGCTGCCACCCCCGTCCTCTGCCCGCCACCCCCGGTCTCTGCCCGCCACCCCCCGGCCTCTGCCCGCCACCCCCGGCCTCTGCCCGCCACCCCCGGCCTCTGCCCGCCACCCCCGTCCTCTGCCCGCCACCCCCGGTGTCTGCCCGCCACCCCCGTCCTCTGCCCGCCACCCCCCGGTCTCTGCCCACCACCCCCGGCCTCTGCCCGCCACCCCCGGTCTCTGCCCGCCACCCCCGGCCTCTGCCCGCCACCCCCGGCCTCTGCCCGCCACCCCCGGCCTCTGCCCGCCACCCCCGTCCTCTGCCCGCCACCCCCGGTCTCTGCCCACCACCCCCGGCCTCTGCCCGCCACCCCCGGTCTCTGCCCGCCACCCCCCGGCCTCTGCCCGCCACCCCCGGCCTCCGTTCGCGCCACACGTCGCCACCCACCACCACCCGTCGCCGCCCGCCACCCCCGGTCGTCACCCACCAACATCCGCCGCTGCCTGCCACCCCCGGCCTCCGTTCGCGCCACACGTCGCCACCCACCACCACCCGTCACCCCCCGCTCCCCTCGCCGCCGCCCGCCGCCACCCGTCGCCCGTCGTCGTATTTGGCAATCGATTACAACAACGATAAATACAAGAGAGCCGCACAGCACCAGCGCAGCACCAAGCAATGCGTGACCCAACATGTTCGGTTCGCCGTCTCATAGGGAACGCCGGTAAATACTACGTCA
>JALPQI010022608.1:0-12821 GCA_025490895.1 Thaumatotibia leucotreta
TATTAAAGAATTCCTTAGACATTGACTGCACCTTATTTTAGTACATTTGCATATAAATCGCTGTAATAAGTTGAGCAAATGTCCCGTGAACGCGATACAGTTAGCTTATAATTCTGAGAGAAGACTATTGGGTTCAGTCGGGTTAGTGGATAAGGAATGGCTGGTTTTGGTCCAATTTAAAAGATTTAAGAGATATTACTGACGAGACAGGCTGCGTGGTAACGACAGTACTAATACCCGAACTCTCCCCATTAGGCTGAACCGAATTGGAACATTTTTGGATATCAAACGCAATTGCAAATAGTTAAAATAATGTCTAGTATAATCAATGTTTCCATCCCTCTGACTATGCCATCCAGATGAAACCTTTTTGCCCGTTTAATGGTCCTCTTTGCCTCTATCTGGAGAAACTTGTACCTACTTTCCCATCGCGCGTCTTGTAAGGAGAGGATTCTGTATTTATTCTTTTCTTTTATGACCTTTTCACACTCATCAATCCACCATTTCCTCCTCTCTTGCTTCTTCTGTGACAGAGTACTTTGAGTGCCACTTTATTCACTGTTGTTTTTATATCTTCCCATGTATTGTTAATGTCCTCATCAGCCACTAATGCACTGAAACTGTTGCTCAATTCTAGCTGAAATCTATCTCTAATACCCTGGTGTTTTAGCTGCTCTATATTTAATTTAAAATCGTTAATTTATAATCAATGTTTAAAATAAGCTTTATTTGCAGCTAATTTGTCTATATAAAAATAACATTCGATTTGTTTTCAAATAGACACCGAAATAAAATTTACTTCAATGGCCTTAATCATAGCTAGTAGTATTTTGGAATATTTTTAATAATAGTTTTCCTGGAATCTATCAAAAAATACCCACCCTATTCCCCATTGGTGTTTTAAGAGCCGACTAAGGGATTGAAGTGTCACTGACCATTAATTTATGAAGATTGATAATGGGCAGCGTCATCATAATGGACACATTACTACAACCTCCAACCCGCTTGTCCAGCGTGGCAATTATGGACACTACCTCTTAATGCGTCCATACGCATAAGTAATAGGAGAGGCCTAGAGTGGTGGACTGAGAGAGGCTGATGATGTGACCTCCTAATGCGTCTATACGTATAGATAATAGGAAAAGCCTACGTCCAGCTGTGGACTGAGATAGGCTGATGGTGTGACATTTTTGAAGATGGCAGAAAATTTTGGTGCTATTCTTTGTTGTAGTTGCAGAGCCCCCGTATCTCTACTACGACATCAAAATCCACAAACCAGCCAGTTTTACCAATATAGTACACGTCGAGCTTGGGTCGGGGGTACTCCGTGAAGAGGATCCTCTTAAGGGATCGAAACGTATGGAGCGACTATCGACTTAGTAACCCATTTGCTAATTATTAATGAGGTTTGCAAATACTGCTCCTTGCATTGTGAATGAAATGTTACAATTATTCTACACATTCGCGGGCTTGTTAAGAAAATAATCACCAAATTAAAAATTTAAAAAACCGACTTCAACCGGTTTCTCCAAGATTCTCGATTTGTTTCCATCATTGGTTTCCTCAAATCCTACTTACTGAATGCAAATTCTTGTAAATGAATGAAAATTACCAAAAGCGCCATACATGTACCTATAGCATTTGAAGAGATCCCTCGATTTCTCCAGGATCCCATCATCAGACCCCAACTTGGTGCCAATGGGACCATCTCGGGGTAATACACGTTCGATCACAAAAAGAAATTTTAGAATCGGTTCACTAATTCTCGGAGATATCAGGTAACATACATACAACAAAAAAAAAAAAAATTCAGTCGAATTGAGAACCTCCTCCTTTTTTTGAAGTCGGTTAATATCTTAAAATGATAGCAATTTTGTCGTGGACGAACACTTGATTTCGAATTAAATGTGTAGATTTGGTTGGATAAAATTGGTCCTAAGTTGGGCGTAGTAAAGGGAAAAGATTCCAACCTCTGAAATTTATCAAGTGATTATTGATGTTTTCTTTTGACTTAAGATTTAAATATAGTTGACAGATTTTTGTGCATTGAATCCTTCGCTCCGCTCTAATCTCATGACTTGGACAGAAAGAGATAGAACTAGCAGACCCAGCCGGGATGAAGCGGAATCGGTTACGATATCGCCCACCCGCTCTAATTTGCCAATCGACGGAAAAATTCACTTGGATCGGATTATGCAATATGTTATAATTTTTTAAATATTAGTACTCGTCCAGTATTAATTACATATTATAAAACATGAGCATTTATTATTTATTTTAATGAGACTACTATTTATTTATAATCTATATAAATTTATAACTTAGAAATACATTACTCTCATTTTCAGCTATTATCCAAATGTAGTATACAGATGGATTTTTTAGGTCTACAATCAATATAAGTTTGAAATTGTATTATAGATAAGTTGGGTTTTTGAAATTAAAATCAGTTGTTTCGGGCAATTTTACTATTCAAAATTGGAGAGTAAGTTAGTAAATTGCTAAGTTGGCAACTAAAAAACTTCGCAATTTATATTCAATTTATTAAACAAATAGATTAAATTTATCAATTAAATCACACAAACCAATTACAATTACATTAAATGAAAATTACATAACTACCTATTAGATTAGATAAAATGTACAATTCAATAAATTTCGATAAAAACTCTTAAAATACCAAATGATATTACCTACTTAAACAATCTACAGATTCAAAAATGTGAAATAAACTGCCCAGGATCAAATAAGTAGGTACATAGGAACACAAAATTAATTGATATTGATTATTTAAATTAATAAATATATAAAAAAAATAATAATTTGATGATTAGTTAAGGAAACCGATATGAATACAATTTACTATGTGTAAGTCTCGCGAAGCTTGTACGCATAATATTTTAATTATAATTAATTTTATACTCAATTTCAGAATCGTAGCGTATGTTAATGCAAAAGAAAAACGTTCAAAACATTATTAAGAATGCTCTTTGATGTATTCTTACAATTCATCGCATCAAAGTCAAATTGCAAAGCCTTTGTTCTTTACGGAAAGCGAAATTATAATGCAAATACCCAGAAAATATACGTTGCGAGTTTTAAAAGCGGTAAAGAAACGTGTTATGTAGTTATCAAGCTCTCTTTCTTATATCCTGAGTAAGTTAATATATAAAATAATTCTTAAAGCATAATAGTTATTTATGTGGCTGGCGCATAATAAGAGGCATTAAACATGAGTGTGGTTTTACGGCTCGTTTCATAATAAGATCACACGAGTGTTTAATGTCTAATTATGTACAGTCACCTACGTAACTTTATCTACATCCTTATCATAAGTTTAGAATGATAATTTACCTTTATTTACATTGCTATGCACTAAGTAAAATACCTCTAAATATACCAATTCAAATCAGTTGAAATTACTCAATTTGTATAAGAATATCCTACAATATATATAAATTGAAAAAAAAAAACAAAAATAAGTTGACTATATAATGATAACTTAAATGTACTGACACCGATACTTTAATGTTAATATTACGATGCACTGCACTTTAAAGTTAACATTATGATACAGCCACAGACACCAGTTACTTAATATAGGTCATTATCATTATAATACCGCTTCTGAATATATAATAGGATAATTAAAAATAAATAATAAATAAATAAAATAAATATCTTGGGACATCTTACACAAATAGACCTAGTCCCACGGTAAGCTCAATTAAGGCTTGTGATGTGGGTACCAGGCGACGATAAATATAATAGATAGATACATAAATACATAGACAGCCATGACCAAGGAACAAATATTTGTGATAAAAAAATAGCCAAATAATGCCCTCGCCGGGATTCGAACACGGAGCCTCCAGCTTCGTAGGCAGGGTCACTACCTACTAGGCTACGGAGGCTGACAAGTAAGTAAAACGTAATAATTTTGACGACTTCCGTAACAGTTACTCTGCTTACATAGTGACTTCATCGCGCGCGCGTGCGCGATATGTTTCGAAGCGCGGCGCAAGGCGTGAACGCGGGCGCAATACTTGATAATGGAGACCTCATCATCATCATATCAGCCGAAAGACGTCCACTGCTGAACATAGGCCTCCCCCAAAGATTGCCACAATGACCAGTCCTGCGCCACCCGCATCCAGCGGACTCCTGCAACCCTCACCAGGTCATCAGTCCACCTTGTGGGGGGCCCACCCACTCTACGCCTTCCGGTACGTGGCCGCCACTCAAGAACCTTCCCGCCCCAATGGCGATCGGTTCTACGCGCAATGGAGACCTAGGCTCTCAGAAACATGTCGCGCGTAGTGACTAAATACACGCGAGTTTAACTGTATAATTTTATTTATAGTTATTATGTCTCACGAAAGATTAAAATCAATTTCCGTAACCCAGTCTCTGGTGACCCTGCCTGCGAATTTGAATTCCAGGTTTATGTAATCCCAGTGATTTGAAGTATTTTTGTTAAGAAAAAAAATACACTTTTCTTAACCTATTGCCGTGTGGTGACGGCAGTAAGAATACATTTGTCACCACCCCAACTCCTCCTGCGGGTGTCGTAAGAGTCGACTAACAGATTGAAGTGTCACTGACCATTCTACAAGAATGATGATGGGCAGCAGCGTCATCATAGTGGACATATAACTGCGATCGCCAATCCGCTTGCCCCGCGTGGCGATTATGGGCATTTGCCTCCTAATGCGTCTATACGCATAGTTAATAGGAGAGGCCTACGTCCAGCAGTGGACTAACGTAAGCTAATGATGATGATGATGATTCTTAACCTATAATGATGTCCCACTGCTGGGCAATAGCCTCTTCCTCAGAACTCTTCAACTCCCTATTTTGTAAATCATGGACAAATGTCGCCGAAAGTGTCAAGGTTGTCACGCATTTAAGTACCAATTAACAACTCGAGCGACCTCATCACCAACAAACTGTTCCGCAGTTTGGCGAATCATTTGTTTTGTGGTACACTTTGTTGTTTAATGTTATAAAAAAAAATAAAAAAATAAAGATTGTGTAATTATCGTGAGGGGTTATTACAAAAAAATTTACATTATTAATTAAGACCTAAATCAAAAGAAAAATCACGATTCACTACCACGTCAACTGTGTAACGAAAATTACTTCGGTTTTTTTATACTCTATCCAAAAACCTTCGACAGTAGTATTGCTGAGTTGAATTCGTACAATTTCTTATTTACCGCCCTAATACACAATGTACTCGTACTATAAATAACGGCTACTTCTCTGGAAATTAAAACATCATCAGCTCTAACCCACTTTCACTTTATTTAACCACCCCGTATACACGATAAACGAATAAAACAGAAACTTTAACGACAGCAATCCCTCATCAAACTCCAATCACAAACATGACAAATACAAACAAACTGACATTCAAACCGACAATTAAACCCTAAACATTATCCACAGCTGGAGGGACAACTTTCTACGGTTCTGTTCCACTTTTTGCAGTATTACTGGTGACATGACTTAATAAATATCAGTCGAGTTTGTCGGCATTGATAAATTATATGATGTTCAATATTGAACTTCAAAAATTTGCAAAATTTTGCAAAACCAGATTTCGGTAGTTCTATGCGATTATTCTGTCGCAACAATCAAGTCATTACCATTCCCAAATTATTGACGAACTGCGGTATAAATTGTGGAGTAATTTTCGATTGTCTTGTAGCAAACGAATATTTGTTTGCTATTCTGGCATAATAATGTCGTTTGCTTTTATAAAACGGTAAATAAAGTGGTGAAATTTTTTTTCATTACCAAATGAACAAAAAAAAATGCGTAAAAAATCGCATAGAAACACCCATTTGTGCTGTATTCGATTTAAAATAATTATTTTAAACACAAAACTCTTCTTAAACGTAAACTTTCAGTATGGGACCAACATCGAAATATCTTTGAAAAAAATTAACCCCTCATACAAAGTGACTGATTAGTTCGAGCGCAATAGTATGGAAAAGTCAATTTTCCATGTACGTTTTCGATGTTGGTCTCGTACTGAAAGTTTACCGTAGTTGGTAGACTCGGTCGGCAGCGGGAAAGATCGTCGTTCTGTTCCACCCTGTATATGTCGGGCCATGCTCAGTGTAGGGTTCCGTAGTTATTAAAAAACTGCTGGCCCGATTATATTAAAAATAGTTTTATTAATTCTACAAGCTAGTGGGCTTTCTTACGATAATTTTCATAGTTTTTGGACTCGCGGATCAAAAATAAGAGAAGGAGGGGCATATTTTTATTTTAGACCGGTTATCTCCGAAAAAATTGATTTCAGAAAAAAACTTTGTTTTGAGACCCTTATTATTTTTAAAAAGACACCTAAGTATTCATTTTAAATTTTATGAATGGCAATGTTACAAGTTGTATTTTAAACATGTAAATTAGCTCCTGGTTACTAACAACATGAAGTCGTTACGTGCTTAAAATATTTGAATTTCGATTTGGAAACTTCTGATTTACCTGCTACATAGCAATGTAATTGTATTATATTGTTATTATTTATTTCAAGATGTACCTATAACGTGTAAGTAAAACAGAAGGGTCTTTCCTAAGTCACTAAAAACCTTATTACGTAAACCTTAGTTTAGAGCAGCGGCCGGCAATGTGTTGTTTGCCGGCCGGAGGGCAGAAAGAGTATTTTTTTCGCCATTGTTCCTTGACTAAACCATGCTCAGTATGACATATATACGGTATTGTACGAGTCTATTAGTGACTTAAAACTTTAGAAATAATATGTTTAATCAATTACAAAAATACGAATAATAAAAATATAACAGAAATAATAAAAGAAAACAATATAGTTACTCTAATTAGACATACTAGAAAAATGGATGTTAAAACAAATTTAAAAACTTGTGGCACTATTCGGCACTGAGTGCAAAATAGTACTTTACGACACAAGTGCGTAACAATCAAGTTCGAACGGCGTGGCGATCGAAATTACTCGTAAAAAACGATCGAAAGAAGACGCAAGTTGCGAATAACCTTTTCGCACGTGTGTCATACGACGTTACAAGAAATGAACCACTTCTCGCACTAGTGCGTAAAAGCACCATCCGGACTGAAAATACATTCCTTTATTGTCTCACGAAAGTTTAAATTCAATAAATTTAAAAATTTGAAAAAAGGATGGTTACATCTTACATAAAGCGGTCCTCTACGTGCCTGAAATATCGAAGGTCCGATTTCGAACTAACTCCTGACTCCACCTTGCGCATCGCAATGAAGGTAAAAATTCACTGATAACCGGCTCGTTCAAATATAAGACGGTTAAGTGAACATTTCAAATGTACAATACGGATTTCTGGATTCTTGCTACTTTGTAAAATCATCATCATCATCAGCCTATGAAAGTCCACTGCTTGACGTAGGCCTTTCGTTTTAACTATGCGTATAAATGCATTAGGAGGTAAACGTACAGTACTGTGTCCACTATGATGACGCTGCTGCCCATCATCAATATTTTATCAAATAATGGTCAGTGACTCTTCAATCCCTTAGTCAACTCTTACGACACCCGCAGAAGGAGTTGGGGTGGTAACAAATGTATTCTTACTGACGTCATCACACGACCTACTTTGTAATATGTAGAACTTTATTTTATTTTATTTCCACTGTAAATATTTTATTCACATAAAATTGAATGGTTCATACAATATGTGAAAATGTAATCTTTTTTAGTGTTGCTTAAATTATAAGTCAGCCTCCTCAGCCCTAATTGTGCTTACCGTGGGACTAGGTCAATTTGTGTAAGATGTCCCAAGATATTTATTTATTTTATAAGTTACACATGTACATATGCTCTTTTCCTATACTACTCCCTGTTATGAGATCTTCTTCTTAATATTAAAACTCATTTTGCTTTTTCTTTTTTGTGTTAGCAACATAGCTGCATCATATGCTAAGCATATTATAATCACCCGGAATTGCCTGCCTTACGCTTTAAGAGCGTAAAATATAAATTAATAATTCCTGTGTAACATTCTCGTTCAGGGTTGCCACAACTCTGAAAGGCGTTTAGAATTATGAATTGCTTTTAATTGTTTTACTATAAAATAAATATTTCAAAAATAGTCTAACTGAGTCATTAATGTTTTACACATATACAAAATAACGATAACTCAATAACAATTAAAAATAGATTCTCCTATACCTACGATCATGTAACGTTATAATAAGTCACAAAAGTCGTTTTTTTATTTGTTTTACGTTCTTCAATATAAATTTTAATTTCAAGAAAACATTCATAGCGGAATTAACGTAAATACACTTCATAATAAAATAACAAAATATCACACAATTGGTTTTCTGTTTAACGTAAAAAAAAATTCTAAAGCCATTTAACTTGTTTTACTTTTACTCATTGGGTAACCGCGCTTTTTTACAATTATTCTGCAGTTTGTAGAAGGTTTTTTTATTTTCTCTCTACATAATATTTTTGCATTTCACAAAGTTTCAACTTTTTTTGAATACCTTTTGTAATTTAGTGGAACACGTTATTAATGTTTAATCATCAATTGTACATTCGGGAAGCGTGGAAACTTCAGATTTCAATCCATTTCCACAAATGAGTTTTGTTCAAATGTGCAAAAAAGATTTTTTTTAGTTTTTTTTTTGATGTTTTGAATGCCTTAATACACAAAAAAAGGATTTTATTAATCAAACTATCGCAAAAAAAATGCGCTTTAAACTTTTTTTTACATTTGCTAGGTAGGTAATTAAAGATATTTTTGTTCATTTGATGTCTGTCAATTAAGTATGACAAGACTAAGACAACATGGTGACAAAATCGTTTCCTAAAATGCGTTTATCATAGCGTATAAAAAATTAAATAGACTGAATCCATAAAACTTCATATGACATTTTTTAACTTCAAATTTGGTCATAAATCCGCTGTTGAATTTTTTCCCTTTCCTCATGGGCGCCTTGATAACTTTAATAGATGTTTATTTAAATACATACCCTTGGCCAAGGTACACATATTTCTGATAAATAAATACACAAATAAAGCACTCGGGATCCGAACTCGGAACCTCTTGCTTCGTAGGGCCTTAACCAACTAGACTACGGAGGCTAATAAATGAGTGATGATGATGCTGCTGATGTAGATTACTGTGGCAACCCTATCAGCAGTCTAAAATAAGAGGCCAACACAGCCTTTGTAGAACCTGCCCGGGCCTAATTAAACCGAGAATCAACAAGTAACCGAAACTTGGCCGAAATGTTAATAACAACGAAATAAAAATACTTCCTAGCGGGCGGAAAAATAAAAATTCCTTCGTACGAAATTGGGATACAATATTCAACAGAAACTGTTTGACTTAAGGTGTGTTCGAATGTTCAAAGCCCTTTTGTAATTTGATTTTTTTTACCGAATTATTCTGCTTCTCAAAACTTTATTGGTAGCGTGAATGCACAAAAACCGGCCTATAAAACACAGCTATGCTAGTTTATGGGCTGGAGGAGTAATTTAAGTTAGTGCCCCTTTGGCTACTCATGCAAACTCTGTATAGACTGCCTCGGAAATGCTCGATTGCGAGGAGGAACGGATCCTGAGATACAGGGCTACCTAGTTTGGCACTCGAACCTCTAAGCAAACGAACATCCGACAAACAATTCTATGTTACAAGTAGCGTAAGGACATTGTACTGATTTATTTATTATACTTCGAATAAACATTATTATTATACAGGGTGGTCCAAACCTTGACGTCCAAATTTTTTTTTTAGATTCTTCACGTCATGGGCTATCAGAATATACCCCATAAATGTTAGCCGATTTTTTGTAGTTTTCGAGTTATGAATTTTTGAAATTTTTATTCTTTGAGAAATTCTGGAGTGAAGAAATTTATTAATAAAAAAAAAACTATTGGGTTTTTTTTATAGTTTTTTTTGTGAAAGTATTACTACAAAATAAAGCATTTACTGACAAAAAATATAACGTCCTCACTTAGATAAAAAAATACCAAATTCAAAATTTTACGTTAAAAACTCATCAAAATAGCATTAATGTACGTAAATAAAAAAAAATAAAACATATCCCAAAGATTTTTTGTATTCTAAGGCCTGCCCTAGACCTTAAGCCTTCGTAAAAGCAAAAAAAAAAGATACTTAATGATGAGGATTTTTCGGAGTAGTCGGTCAAATAAACTTAAACCCTACGCCGCCCTACGATCGATCAGTCGAAGTCCAGTTAACATAGCAAGATAATTAAAAAAATAAAAAGTAACGAGAACAGTAGCAACCCTTTTTGCTTTTACGAAAGCTTAAGGTCTAGGGCAGGCTTAGGATACAAAAAATCCTTGGGATATGTTTTATTTTTTTTATTTACGTACATTAATGCTATTTTGATGCGTTTTTAACGTAAAATTTTGAATTTGGTATTTTTTCATCCTACTTGTATCAAAGTGAGGACGTTAATTTTTTTTGTCAGTAAATGCATTATTTTGTAGTAATACTTTCACAAAAAAAACTATTTAAAAAACCCAATAGCTTTTTTTTATTAATAAATTTCTTCACTCCAGAATTTCTCAAAGAATAAAAATTTCAAAAATTCATAACTCGAAAACGACAAAAAATTGGCTAACATACATGGGGTATATTCTGATAGCCCATGACGAGAGGAATCTAAAAAAAATCTTTTGACGTCATGGTTTGGACCACCCTGTATTATTATTATTACTTTATTTTTGGCCGTCTGTACATAGTCCACGTCAAAGATATCATTACGGTTTAGGTGCCAAAAATATATTTGCACAACCTTAATGTCAAGGCAATAAAGTTTAGTCATGTAAATATATGTTTGGCACCTAAACCGTAATGACATCTTTGTCCGTGTGGTGGCGGCAGTAAGAATACATTTGTCACCACCCCAACTCCTGCGGGTGTCGTAAAAGTCGACTAAGGGATTGAAGTGTCACTGACCATTATTTGATAAAAGATTGATGATGGGCAGCAGCGTCATAGTAGACACATTACTGCGATCGCCAATCCGCTTGCCCAGCGTGGCGATTATGGACATTTACCTCCTCATGCGTCTATACGCATAGTAAATAGGAGAGACCTACGTCCAGCAGTGGACTATCATAGGCTGATGATGATGAAACCGTAATAATATCTTTGACGTCAACTGTACATGTACAATCAGCGACAGTAAAGCTAAGCCTGATTGAGCTTCTCGTGGGACAATGTCGATTTAGGTAGAAAATTGTTATTTATGATACAATTGTGGAAAGTAGGCTTTTTTCAGGGCAAGTGTCGACTACTATAAATCGACACGAGTTAGAAAGAGGCCTATGACAAATTCAGCATTTCATATTATAATATCACATGTGTATCATGCAAATTTTACAATGCATTATGCGAGGAAAATCAGACTATCTCGGCAGTACCAAGCAGGCCGACCGGAAAATTACTATGAAAATTAATTCCCGCACATGTGCGGAAAAAATCACTTTTGTTTTAAGTTTACCCTTAAAAAGAGCACTTTCTGAGTGACAGAGTGGTATGAAACAAGATAACGAAAATAATTTCAATCCTTTTAACAAATGCTACTAAAATTATTGCAATAAAATAAATTATGTAAATGTTAATAGCATTCTCCATTTGGCTTATTTTATACCAAATGGCCTTGCCCTGATTTCATTGACGAAATAACAATACAAAGTTTTTAACCCGATTGTTTCATTCAAACCCACGTTCTCAAATCACGAAACAATAAGCCACTCTCCTTATATTTCACCCGTAAATAGCATAATCACTGGATTCTACAGCAAAATTCTCACCTCTGTGACAGTAAAATAAAAACAGTAAGATACTTCAGATTGGTACAGAAAAATCGGTTATTGATTTTTTTTATGTGACATAAATGTAAACAACTGAGCTCTCAGTCCACCTGATGAAAAGCACGAACTAAGGCCCATGGACCTAGTGACCAAAAATCGCCTATGTGCTGCGTACCCTGAGGACTTAGATAGAATAAAAACTGTACATCGCTTCACGATAAAAAGTAACCAGTTAATTGTAATGTAGAGAATATTTTCTTCGGTTACCGCGAGGATTACACATGAAATAAAACTATGGAAGCGGATAAACTCGCGTATATTAACTAATTTTAACTTCATTCCGACGTTTCGAACACTTTACAGGGTTCGTTAATATACGCGCGTTTATCCATTTTCATAGTTTTATTTCATGTAATGTAGAGATTGAAACACTTTCATTTTATCTAGCGATCACTTATAATTTTGACTAGCGAATGTAAGAACAAGGCATTCGCTTTATGTATCACCCGTAAAAAGCATAATCAATGGATTTTACAGGAAATGTCTCACCTGTGTGACAGTAAAATAAACAGTACAACACTTCCTGTATCTTTATACAAACTAACTGGTTATATGTAATGAAGAAGATAATAGACGTAGCTTTAATTTTGACTAGCGGGTATAACAAAGTAAGAACAAGACATTCGCTTTATAGCGAATCTCTGGATTCTACAGTGAAATTCTCACCTCCGTGGTAATTCAATCGGAAAAAGTAGCGACTTTCCGATCGGTACAAATATCTCGGTTAATTGTTATGTAAAGGACACGTAGCTTTTTTGACTAGCAGATGAAACAATGTAACAATAAGCCACTGTTTTTATATTTTACCGGTAAATAGCATCATTTTCTGGAATCTACAGAAAAATAGTAGTAGTAGTAGTAGTAGTAGTAATAGTAAGCAATATATTGTATAAAATATACATTTCGACATAATAATAAAAATGTTATTACAAAGGCAAAT
>JALPQI010022609.1:0-13588 GCA_025490895.1 Thaumatotibia leucotreta
GAACTATCGGCTATAAACACGAACAAAAGATACGCACTCCCGTGTAAATAAAAAAGACACGGCGATACTCGCCCAGCTATCAGCTATCACCGCCGGGCGAGTATCGCCGTGTCTCTTTTATTTACACGGGAGTGCGTATCTTTTGTTCGTGTTTATAGCCGATAGTTTATCGCTTAGTAGCTTGCGGTGAGACCAGTGCCTTAAGCATAGGTATTGGTTTTTTATAGAACTATGATTTTGCGGCGTTGCGGTGGAGATCTTAGGGCCCTGGTCAGCCGACATGAAACTTTTTATGAGGACACTATCGTCCCGGTTGGTGCGCGTTTCTGGGTACCCCAGATCTGGCGCCTCTTTCTCCCAAAAGATCAGCATCGCGGTCCAAAAAGGAAACGCCACCAGCATTATGGAGTCAAGCTGCAGACAGACCTGCTCAACAGGGTCATTTTTTTGGAAGTATTTTTTGGTAAAGTATTTTTATTACTTTACCTTCAAGCCTTACCTCAAACCTAGATGGAATTTCCTTTTTTTGAAGACGTAGTAAATCTGCGGCAGTTTTCGTATGCACACAGAGTGCTGCGCTCAATCAGGTTTGAGAAGGTAAAGGAGACGCGAATGGCGGCGAGATCAAAGCGCGCTCGTTACCTACCTACCTCACGGTAACTGTAAGAATTTTACTTAAGAATTTTCTCGTAACTCCTTGAGTCCCTGTGTTGCGGAATCTTTATTTAAAGTCTACGTGTGACAGGCTAACTCTTTAGTAGGTGCAGTCATTATTACGGTATGGAGAGTTGAAGAGTAGATAATATGAACCTCGTTAGGTTGCGCCGTCTAGCAACTACGAAGACTTCTAATAAATATCGTGGTAATAGTCTCATTACCGGTAAGTCTCTATTTGGAAACACTCGCATAATAAATAACGTTGCGAAGCTGCAAACTTGATAATGAAACCGAAAAGTCAAGTGTTTAGTCAATTTACGGAAAATAAATTCAATAATAAGAAAGTTACCTACACGTGTAACTTCTGCGATACCATGTACAACTTTAAGAATGCCACAAAGTTAGCGTTTCGAATTCTGAAAATGCAAAAGTACTCCTCAAGATATTAAGGAATGTTTAGAACATTATTATAAAGCAAAATAGACAATTTATGACACCCCAGTAAGTCTACCATTGGGCGACATTATCCAATGTCCATGGCATGGCCTCCATGCGTCCACGAGTTCCAGCGTTTCCATCACAGGCAGCATTTGTCACAGAACACAATAATTTACGAGAGACAATAAGATACAATAATTTTAAACTTTTTAATGGATAAATATTTAAAACGAGCAGGTAGGTTATTATAATTTATATTTCTAAGTATTGCAGCTAATATCTATCATATCAGGTCATAACAACTGTAATAAGACATCTATTTTACTTAAATGAATATATAATATTTATAAAATACCACGTGGGGCGGCGTGATAAGTTTAACTACTATTCCACTAGTTTAAGTTTTTCAATTTGTACTTAATCAATATGCTATATTTTTATTATATATTTTCACGTTACGAGGTTACGACAGTGGAAGCTCCTGAAATTCATAGTGAGCAATACACCGTGTGGATTACAAGATTTACGAAAAGAAGTATTCCATAAACACTCTTAATATTTACGGCCTACTATCCATTTAGATGAGTATACATATTATGATATGTATAAGCACGTGGTAAGGAAAATGTTGTTGCGTTATTAAGGTGAAGCATTTTCGGTAGAATAACATTCCAGGAACGCGGTAACCTACCTGTGCGCCTACACAAGTACACACTGACAATGAAACTATAACAGATACACCACTACCTCAGGTTAACACGTTCCCGGTGCATGCATCACATGTGATGCATTTGAAGGTATTGATGATACGTGAATGCAGCATATAGGATGCATGACCCTATTTAAATATAGGGATAATTTGAAATTTGCACGTACAAGCTAAGCTACGTTAACTTACCCGAACGTATCAGCTGTAAAAAGTGACAATTTGATAAAATTAGGTATTGGCGGACTACCTCGTGTGTTCATAAGTTTTGAGACGAATTTCAAACCTCAAATTTAAAATAAAAACGTGCTGGCAGCTTGTCGTGGCTGTTTCAGGATTTGAAATTGGAACGTTTTAATTAAGAATATATATCTTTTTTCTTTTTATTGTCATTGTTTGTCAAAATGGCGGCTAAGAAACAACTTCGGTGTACTGTAGTTTCGTTGTATGAGGCGGGAAAAAAACCAATGGAAATTTTTAACGAATTAAAAAATATTGGAGCTAGCCGCAATTTTGTATACTATACTATAAAGCGGTATAAGGAGACCCAAAAGATTGATGATCGTCCAAGAACTGGCCGCCCGCGTTCTGTTAGGACCCCTGCGAACATAAAGATTATCAAAGAACGAATTCGTCGAAATCCGTGCCGCACCCAGAAGAAAATGGCTCTACAGACGGGAATTTCACGTATATCGGTAAATAGAATACTTAAATATGATCTTAAATTAAAAGCGTATAGTAAGAGAAAAGTGCATTATCTAAATGATCGTCTACGGAAAATGCGACTCAAACGTTGTCGGACCCTACTTAGGCGACACGACCCTACAAAAATATTGTTCACGGATGAGAAGATATTTACTGTCGAAGAAAAATTTAACAGGCAGAATGATAAAATCTACGCCAAAAGCTCAAAGGAGATTCCGTCTAACGTGCGAAATGTCCAACGCACACATCATCCGGCTAGCGTCATGGTATGGTGGGGAGTTTCATATGAAGGCGTTACGAAATTACATTTCTGCCAACAGGGGGTCAAAGTTAAAGCACAAAATTATCAGAGTGACATTCTCAAGAACGTTGTAAAACCCCTATCTACCACTCTATTCGCTGGAAAGGACTGGATTTTCCAACAAGATTCAGCACCATCGCATAAAGCGAAATCTACACAAAAGTGGCTAAACGAAAATTTGCCTGGGTTTATTAGTACTGAGGAATGGCCTTCTTCAAGCCCAGACTTAAATCCTTTAGATTACTCTTTGTGGACGGAATTAGAGCTAAGGGCATGCCGAAAGCCGCATCCAAACCTTCAGGCCCTGAAGCGAGCCTTAGTGAGAGAAGCGAAGCGTATTCCTATTGAAAAAGTACGTGAAGCTATTGATGAGTGGAAACCGCGTTTAAGAGCCTGTATAAAAAATAAGGGTGGACATTTCGAGTAAATTATATTTTTATTTTACTAAGACATTGTCTTTCATTAACCCTATAACTGTGTCATAAAAATAAATTATCTTATCTAATTATAATTCGAGTATTCATTTCGTCTCAAAACTTATGAACACACGAGGTATATTATTATACTGTTGCCAGGTTATGCTTGAAATTTTGTGCGGCGAATTTGCACGTGAGAGGTGACACTATCGATTTTAGCTGCACATGGAAAGTGTTAATCTGGTTGTACCCTCATATAGCCCACTAAACATTTTTTTACAAGCCTAAACATCATGAACTCCAATATCGAAACACAACCAAAATGTATGTGTTAATAAATCTCATTGACATTTTGTCAACGAACTTGGGAAAATTAGCCGATTTTGTTCGTTTCCGCGGATATTATATATTTCAATAACTCTGAAAAAAAAACGGTAGGTTTTGAGTGTTAATGATATGTATTATTTCTTTATTTTATTTACGTTCGAACAGTTTTTTGCTATTGACGCAAATGTATCTACACGTATAAACAATTTTCCTTTATCATACCCGTTTACGTAATCTGCGGCCTCAACTCGTAGCCGCGTATCATTGTCCCGCTGCCGTGTTATGAGACGCAATATTGAGCAATGGCGGCTAATATTCCAGCAACGATCTCCTGCCGTCATAAATTCTTCCACGAGAACTCATTACATTATAAGGGAATAATATTTGACGGCACTTTCCTAACAGGATGTTTCCATTATCTCGTCTACGAATTTCAAATTTAATTTAACGTCCGCTACGAATTGTGTTTTAACAGCAAATAGTCGCTGGAGGATCATTTGCCGCGACCAGAGGCGAGTCAAAAATAGAGACTGGTAATCTGCATGAAATGTCGCTGTATGGAGGTCAATTACGAGCCCCTTGGCAAGATTTCTCAAATCTGGAGAAATAATTCACCCCACTTGATTTCTAAGTGTATGACTTACTTCTGATTTCAATAATATGATATTAGGTACGTTTTTCTTTTGTTCTATTTTAGTTCCGTGATCTGTATCCTTATCATTTAGCTTGAGGTTAGGGTTACGTATTAGAAAAAACGCGTGCTTCAATTACAAATCCTATTTTAATTTTCTGTGCTCTTTCCTTGTGCAAGTGTATTTTGTAAACAGAAGTTGAACATAATTAATTTAACTTTACACACACTCATGAAAATCAAAGAGAAGTAAACCCCTTCTTTCAGTGAAACCCAAGCTACCTAAATCAAAAGGTTGGGGTGAAGGAGCCCTTAATGTTTCTTCTAATTTTGCTAATAATTTACTTCATTACAGTTGACACTTTATTGCTTGCCCTTATTATTTAATTGTTTTTGCCGAACCGAAAGAAATGCTGGCATCAATTTCATTATTCATAAAGTACTCATCAGACCGATAACAACCCTAGACGCGCCAGGGATGTGTACACAGCCATCTCAGAGACATTATTAAAGACGTTATTACGTTTCTTCATCTCCCTGCTCTCACTGATGTGATTTAAATATAATGAAGGGGCAATAGGACATGGCAATATGTGCTTAATAAAGTTGCTTATAACAAAATATTGCATGATTAAATATTAACGTTTAGAGGAATTTCAATAAACATTATTAGATCCGGTTGAATGAAGCCTATAATTGATGCCATTTCAATAAATTCCGTTTTCGATCTGCTCTATTTATTATAAAATTATTTGCTTATATGTGTTGTTTTTCATTGTGTGATTGTCGTGCTGCTTCCACTGTAATGTTGGTAATTTCGAGTTTAAGTGCATGGGCAAGATCCTGTGGCAGAGAATGTGAAGTGCTGGAGAAAGAGTCTTGACAGTCCCACTGCCGGTCAGTGGAATGTAGGTTCAACCAGGTACTAAAGTAATGCATGGATGGTGAAACAGCACTTGAGTGGACAGCACAGGTCCTTTGCGGGCCACGGTTGTTTTGGAAAGTACCTTTAAGAGGTGTGTGGGAGAAAGGCAACGTCAGCTTGCTTCCATTGAAGTTGCCTGGAAGATAAAGCACACGCTGGAATTATGTCCAACTAGCCACATTTGTGGCCGTAGCAGAACGCAATCTCTGCTGTCGTGATGAAAGGCAAGGTAGACAGCGAGAGGACGTAAAAGGCGATGGACTTACTCTGTGAGGCCGCACTCACGCAGAAAGAGAAGACGGGGCGCAAAAGTTAGTCAGACTGACTGTACTGGTGTAAACTTACAAAAGTTTATCTTTAACAGTTATGAATATACAACTTATGTGTTGTACGTAATAGGTGACGATAAAGTAACACTCAATTATTATACATTTTAAAACAACGATTGCCTCCTACAAAATAAGTGACAGTATACTAACGCGCATAAGAAACAATATTTTTAATCAAATAACGTATCAATTACCCACATGCACAGAGCACGGACCTCTTTAGTGTGTAACCTTAGAGATAGAGGCGGCCTTGGCTGTCATTTTCATAGAAATCGACCGTGTCAGGTAATTTTGACATGTTAATGTAAATAGTGTTGTGGTATGGCTCGATATTTTTATCGATAGATTAAAACCAACAGTTATTTGACTAAAAATGTTACTTGAAAAAAGTTATTCAAACATTCTCATTTTTAAAATCTCACTAAAATGATGTCGTTATGAATGATATAAAAACAGTAAAATTTATACATTTATTTCAATTTATATTTACAATAAGTACCTACTTACATTAAGTTGTTAGCTTTAAGGTTAAAGTTAAACAACAAGTGTTAAGGGTAAGGCTAGACAGAGGTTAAACAACAGGCGGTCTTAAGACCGCCTGTTGCTGGTCTTAAGACGCCTAGTTATATAAATTACCTTTGCATGCATTGGTTGTTTGTTCAAGGTGTGCAAACTATATCTACTTATATTACGTTATAAAACGCAAAAAGAAATTTGTAACTATAAATGGGAACTAAAATTAAGCGATCAACTGTAAGGAGTTTAGATGGTTAGGTAATTTAGGTATTATATATGAGGACAGATTAACTAGATGTATAATTGTATAAAGATATTTTTAAATTCGTAAATAGTACCGTTTTACGTTTTCTTGAAATATTATCAGATGGGTTACTTGGGACAAGAAACACCTGGAAATGACATACTTAAATTAATATGTATTAACAGATAACATCAGAAATCCTTTAAAAGATACTTTACTTTTAAAACATAATAAAATTATTTAGCAAAGCTAACTTAACTTGTCAAACGCAGGATGGAGTTTTAAAGTTGGACAGGCATTGGATGACAATATGGATCTCGGATTTGTTTTTACAAAACAGTCATTTTGGAAGTGGTCCGAACAAATTGTGTCCTGTTTTTGCGGAAACCAGTTCAACTTTCCAGTCGCCGTTATCCAGCGTTCTCTGACACATGGTTCTATAGGAAATCTAAAAATTAAGTCAGAATTTCTTAAACTATATGTTTTTGTATAATTGCTTCATTGTCTGCACTCTAGATAAATATTATATTATTGCTAAATATAAATAAATAAATAAATGTTTGGGGGACAGTCTCATACAAATCAACCTAGCCCCGAACTAAGCAAAGCTTGTACTATGGGTGCTAGGCGACGATATACAGTTGTGTGCAAAATAATAGCAGCAGTCAAAAAATAGCAGTCAATAAGAAAATTAAAACTTGGAGGAATTATTTTGGGACTTTTTTTTGTTATTCAAGTACATAACATAATATTCATTCAAAATGAACTGCAAACTTTACTGAAGTAATATTGAAAGTAAGACAAACGTGGCCATGAAAACCAGTTTTTTTACCCCCTAGCAGGAATGGTGTTCAAAACTGAAATACCTAATGGAAAATACACAATTGGGTGCAATTATTGTAGTTTCGTATCTTGTCTATTGTTGTCAACCAAAGCTTTACATATACACCCATCTCATCCAGAAATATATATTTTCTCCTGTATGACCATCTTCGTCCAAGTTTTAATTTTCTTATTGACTGCTATTTTTTGACTGCTGCTATTATTTTGCACACAACTGTATATATGTACTTAAATAGAAAAATACACATAATTATATTTACTTATACATAGGAAACGTCCGTAACTCGGGAACAAATTTTGAATTTCTACTAACACCGTTTAGTTGTAAGAGTTTACATAGACTATCGATAACAAATTCAGCTTCGTGTCTCTTCACTATGTCTCTCGCCCATATTAATTTTATATTGAATTGAATATAACTTTTTTACTTACCTGTGATAGGAAACGTTTGAATTTTGTTTATTAACGTACGTAGACTGGTTCCTGCACCAGATTACAGAGCAATGTGGCATTCTTGGTATATTTTTATAGTTTATATACCCATGACGTCCCGAGAGGTACTGACAGCACATATGCGTAAAACGCATATGCGTGGCACGGGTTTTGTCTGTCACGCCGTCTCATCATAGCATCGTATAGGAAAAACAAAACAAGCATAACCATGTTCAGAACATTCACCAGTTCAGTACGAAGATTTGTATTATACATACTATAAATTGATACGATAATATTTTTCTTTGCATCTAGACCATACATTGTCAACTTGATATCACCATATCACAGTTATCATCTTATTCGTAAGATGGTAACTATGACATGGTTAGTACCTCGGGGTACTGACTGTATTCTGATTATTATACTCGTAAGTAAGGAAACAACAAAATTGGAGTTATAGAATCATTTGAGATGGAGCTTATAGCTCTCCTCACCTATGTCGCTAATATAATTTTACAATACAAGACCTTGATGTAGTACGTTTAAAGAAACAGTACGATTAAGGTGAACTAAATTTAGGTAAGTAAACATACTAATTTAATTGTAGTTACGGAAGAGCGGTGCCTTCTGGCGCAGGTTATTTTGTAAATAGTGTCCGGTGTCTCTTATTAAGTAATAAGAGACACCGGCAACTACGAAATTTTGTACTCTCGCCTCCCAGATCATGAAAGAAATACAATTGAGGGGGCTACATTTTGCTATGAAGAAAAAGTAACACATTATTACGAGCATTATACAGTCCCATTTTCGAATTTTCGAGTCCTTACCAGATCTGAGTGCCTAAAGAAAGCAGGCTCTTGGTACAGAGGCATTTAAATTTGATAGCCCCAAAGACATGAAGAACTAAGTACTTTGAATGTCGGATGTTTCAGCAAAGGTCAAAATAATACCTCATTTGAATACTTTTGACAATCTAAGACAACGACGGAAATACTTGGTTGATCTTAAGAAATAAACTAACAATTAGCCGTTTAGAAGGTTGGCATAACAAGTTCAACAAAACGAAGTTAACAATATTTGTATATTTCTTAAAAGCGGAATAAAAAACTGCAGACCAAGAAAACAAAAATTGTGAAATAGCTGACCGGAAGCACAAATAGATCGTAAATCTCAAAACAAAACTGACAGAGAAGACTATCCAGTTACTTGTTATTCTCAAAAAGCGTCATACTACTTAATTCCATGAAAGACAAGTAAAAATTGATTTGTTTGGAGATGACGAAAATAACCCCTTAACACAGGCTTGGTATTCCACTGCAATGCAATAAATTTCCTAATCTTCTAGTGATAGATAACGTTAAGTTATAAAAAAACACGTTGCGAGCGGAAATAACAAAGAACAACGAACTGTAGAATTTGAAGTGAAATACAAAATATGAATTATTAATAAAATAAAAAAGGATAATTTAGACTCGGGAGTCTTCAATCAGAGGAACTAAAACTATAGTTTTTGTTTCTTTGATTGAAGTATACTTTTATAAGTATATTTGTTTAAGTATACTTAAAAGTAGCAGTTTAAAGCTGGTACCTTCCGCATCTGGCTCGACGTATCAGTTTAACAATCCAAGAGGAAAATGCTACAAGCGTCCTCGGTACCATGCCGCAGGGCCCTGTTTTAAATTTATTTATATTTTTATCTAGTTTTAGTTTAGTTAATATTTTTAAGTTGTTATTATTTTTACTTCATTGTGGTTTAGTTTTATTAGTGAAATATAATTTTACACGTTACACGTACAGAAGTGACAATGTCAAATTTGACAAGAAAAAAATGTTTTTTTTTTTTTATTAGAAGAAGTCCGTAACAAAATTCCTATCATGGTGTAAAACCTTACCTATGCAAAATATTGCGCGAACAATAAATATCGTAATTTTTCTACAAATATAATCTCCGTCATTATCACAATGCGTAATGTCTGCCTGCGACCACGGGTGTAACGTCATGCCCGAAACGTCAGGATATAATTAAACGTAAGTTTACGCGATTAAGACCCGTTTGTCTGTAAAATATCACAATGCGTTACTGCAATTTGGAGACATTCTCGGTAAACCTGCTTCTCAGTTTTCGTCGAATGATAATTACTACATAATTAGATACACATCAAAATCGTGGTGTGAACTTAATTTTTAACCAGTAGTGTGTAAGTTCTGCAATAAATTTGTATGTATTTTTTATTTCATGTATGGCTGTTTGTTGCTAAACTTATCTAATGGCCTATGTATTGATAATGGTAAGATCATCAACTGTGAAAGCTGAAGATGTGGCTTTGGTCCCTGCTTCAATGTTCTACATAATAAGCTTGATTTTTTTATTTAATATACAAGATATTAAACTGACTTTTCTGTTTACCAGTATAATTTAACCGAGTTGAAGCTTAAATGATTTATATGAGTAACGTAAAGTTTCAAAAGTGCTAGCGTCGTAAAATCTTCATTTAAAATATGAATTCCATAACTGTTGACTTAGTTAAAACTCTAAGCTTTCGTTTTAATAACTTCCCCAAGTCAATCTACATAAAAAATGAGGTGACAACCCTCGAGCCGACGGCGAGCGGTTTATGACTGGTTAATCCGCTTTACATGATAAATGCTGGAAAAAGGCAGCCATCGATTGTTGGATGGTTGGCTGTCAGTTTCATCGTTGGCTGTTGGATTCTCGAACAAAGATCACTAACCGTAAATTGTTAAGTAAGGTTTCCGTTAATGTTTACTCGAATCCATACGTATCACACTCGCACTGATGTATTGAAACGAGCGTGGTACTCGTAGGTATGTATCAAGCGATAACGTCAACATTACTTGCCAACTCATGATACGGCTACACGCTTTAATAAGCTCGTTAGATGGCTGGCTCTCGGTCGTGCTCGGGTTTCGTGTACCCGTTTCCGTGTACCCGTTTCTTTGCTACCAAGTAACTGGTTTCTGACTCGTTTGCAACGTATAATTATTCGCGAGTCCGATCCGCCCACAATGTATAGTGACAATCCGATAGGTTGTCTTTAAGATTTACCTTAATTAATCTTGAAACTTGTACCTTTCTGTGTTTGAACACAAGTTCAATAGTAAAAATGATTATGTAAGTAGTTGAGCGTAATTCGTAAAGAACTGCGGATTTTTCGGTAGGTATTGTTTTGTTTCTGACTTTTAAAGAAAAAAAAACGATTTTTTCGAATATTCAATTGCAATGGATCCGCAGACTCAAGCTTGGAAACGTTTCTAACTTGAAAACGTTTCTAACTTGGAAAGGTTTCTAAGTTGAAACGTTTATTGGCGTTTCGTGTCGTTCGGGTTCTTAGTAAAGTACCGCCGGTGTTAAGGATATGTATACACGTGTCCGCGGGTAACACGGATACCGGTAGCCCTAGTAGTATGTAGATTGTAGTTGTTGGATAAGAGTTTCGAGTGGTCGTACTCAAAACACTGTATGTTACTGTAAATAATAGGTTAGTTAATTCACACGATACATTTTACATTACCATTAATAACACACACAATTTGGTCGCGTATTCGACATGTTCAAGATTCCTTGGCACTTAATCTAAAGAATTCTGGCTCAAAAAAATAATGTTGGAAATGTTTTGGTTTTCATTTTGTTAATATAATGTCTGTCTAAGTATTTGAATGTCCAGGTATACTCACCTGGTTGGTACAAATATTTTAAAAGTAATTAAAATCCTGAAATATTTTTCATTGCAATGGTTGCGCCACACAAACTTTTCTTTGAGCCCCAATAGTCAAGTGATCGAGAATGCTTTATGGCGGTAAGCCCTCAATTTGTAAATTTGTATTTTATTTATTTTTCTTTATTGTGAACTATCGTTGGATAGGTCCTTGGAAAAGCATAGGGATCTTCAAATATTTTTTATGAGAGTAATATTTTGTGAAATAATAACCGCTTTAAAAGCCAACAAAGAAGGTATCGTCGGTTATAATATGAATTAATGTAACCACCAAAATGACGAAATTCAGTTAAGTGTACCGATCGACAAAATTTCCAGCTCTATCGAACGGTGTACATTATATCGATGGCAAAAAGCGGAACTGCTGTAAACGCCAAAATGCAAACTTTACACCAGAGCCAAAAAACTTTTCGATTTTGAGAAAAAAAATCATAACTTCTTTATTTATGTACAAAAATACGTGTAATTTAGATATAGCTTATAATTAATAAATTTCTACCGACTGTCATATTCAAAATTTGGCAAAAGTGAGTAGTTTACAGTATAGTGGTGCTTACGCTAATTGGACTCTTTTTTTTTTTCGTTACGCGGAAACGCTGAACGTGCGAAACGTAAATGTACTGAAGTGCCAAGACCAGTACTGTAGATATTTCATAAAGCATAAATGCTGTAGCCACATGCACATTTATTGCTACGATAAAGTAATTTTGAGTTAAATGTCAGTAAGATCGTTAGTCGACTTACTTAACTGTGTTAAGTACCAACTGCTAAAAATAAACTGAGAAAATAATACGACGTATGTATCAATCAGCATTTATTAAGACATTTATTAAAAATGTTACCAAAGTTTAGGTATAGATTAATAATTAATAAAAACCTTAATTAGTAATTATTATCACATCAAAGCATGCAAATATAACAAGTCTCAATATCTCTCTAAAAAACTATACAAAAAGTTGCTCAGTAACTATATTTCTTACCAAATTTCAAAAGCTTGAAAAGTTTACCATTTTACAACCTTGTATTAACTAAAATCTCTCTACTGAGCAACTATTTTAGTAGTAGTAGTAGTAGTAAAACAAGTACAGTGGTCATCAAATATATCGAAGCGTTGCCGCTGCGAGGTGGTCACAAATATCTGAACACGACTCTATCACTTTGACAATAAAGGCGTGCTCAGATATTTTTGAGCGCCTTGGCTGATCCGATATATCCGATGGCGACTGTATAAATACGAAATTATCCCTTTACTATTTTAATCAAAATTTTACCAATAATTTCGTATCACAGACGCTTCAAAAACTTAAAAAGCCTTTTTCTTAAGCATAATCTCAGTAAAATTTTAAGTAGGAACGTAGTAATTGCTTTTATAAGAGCTAACTGAGTATCGGTTTTTATAATCACAAACTTACTAACTAATTGCAATTAAAAATCTCTCAATACATAAATCACTTCAAAAAAATGCACTCTCAGTTTACTTTAAAAAAATATATGCACACTACCAACTTCCTATCGTACCGGCGATCGCCAACCGACTGATTCGCGGGCTTTAAACACCAACGAACGCGCCGCGAGCGCAAATTTAAATGGCGGCATCGACAAGCCGCGGCTACTTCCCGCCATTTTTCAAATGCCGCAACTGCGGCTCGATGTTATATTATTTTCGAACTAAACGTATTATGCGACGATGATAGACAACTTATTTTGTGTAAATTGTAGTAACACTGATGAGTCATTTTTTCACTACATGCATAAATGCTGTATACACCACAGCACAAAATTCGGCAGTGGTTTAAGCACCACGCTCGTTGGGTTATGATAATGCGGAATGGGTGTATGTGTACTCGTTTAAAAATTTGCTACGCTTTGGGCGTGTACAGCAATTAGAAGGTGGCGTGGACAAATTTTCACATTCGCTTTGCTATGCTGTCCAGTTTTTTCTAAGCGTCGTTATGGGACCACGACCATTCGACGCGGAAAAATTCGCTGATTCCGAATATGCAAAAAAAAATTTTTGACCAAGTGGCGGTTACAGCAGTTCCGCTTTTTGCCATCGATATAAAATATTGATATCCAGAAAAAAATGTCGAATACGTTAACAAAAACTTTACCATTTTATTAGGTTTCTATGTTTTTTATTAACGTTTATAACGTAATGGTTTCAAAAAATCATAGACAATATTTTGACGTAAGTACGAATTTGTAAGTACAAAATATGTTCTTCCTAATGTACTCACCATATTTTTATAAATGCCAATGCTGTAAGCGCCATCTGTATTATAGTATGTATTGCTCATAAGCAATTCGGTTTCAATTTGTGAGTTACACTAAATTATGAAATACACTTTTGATGATTTTCATTAAATTATTAACGTATC
>JALPQI010022610.1:0-20252 GCA_025490895.1 Thaumatotibia leucotreta
GTACTTACGCAAATGCTAGTCTGTGGCCATGAGTAAGCCTATTTCAGATAAAAAAAAATGCAGAAGCTAAAAAAAAATATCGATTATTTGCAACTATCTGCTCCGGAATCAATATTTAAAATAACGGAAACAAAATAATATATTTAAATAATTATATAATGAAATTCAGATCAGATTTTCAGATTAAAAAGAATTGAAAGGGTCGTTAATTGGCTGAAAATTGTGTTTTTGGAATTCGCCTTTAGGTTGGGTATAAATTAATTTCTTGCGGTATTAGTCAGCATTGAACAGCACGAAATATTCTGATCAACATTACTCATTCCAATCGATTGGAGTAATAAATCACACCAAAATAAAAAAAGAAAGTCTATTTCTGTCACTAATTGCGTAGGTCACCAACTCGCATTTCAAAGCAACTAATAACTCGTCTTATTTATCTTTTCCATTGGAATTCCCATCACCATTTCCTGCGATACCCCCGACGGATTGAGTCAACGAAACTAAATTAACGGATACTTAACCTTAATTATTCTTGAACACGGTTGTTTATGTTGTTCATAGCTTCACCCGGGATTCCCATATAATTTATTTTTCTTGTAACCTCTAGTGTAATGTATTGTCCACTCTGTTTACTAAGAATTCCTAAGCCCCTTTACCAAGATCGTCAATTAAACTTTAATCTGATAGAAAAAAGGCAGATTCGACTGTCAAAAGTCACAAAAATTCTACTTAGGAAAATTATTTGGAGAAGATCAAAGTTTACATGACATAACACTCGCAATGATTAAGAGTTTAAAGGTCGGTGAATACATAAGATTTTATTCGGACGGAAAAGAACGGGTCTTTTTTAAAACATCTTTAAATATCAAATGTAGCCGATAGTGTTATAAAATATGTATAGATGGGACATAGCATGTCCCGCTCCGTACGTTCCCCGTCCCGTCAGTAATTCAGTTGCATAGGTGAAATTAATGTTTAATTTGTCATTACAAAAGATAATTTATACGTTGCGTAACTATCAATCTGTCTATTTTATAACCGTAAGTACTTTGGACGTCGCGTCCCCTCAAACGTACAGCTTTAAATATACGATAAAATCGTGTGAAAACACGTCGTCCTCGTGAAGTAGGATCAATATTGAGATAGAATCAAATCTATGGGAATCCTATACAAAGCTAAATTCTACAAGTCTACAAATATTGAAATGGTGGCAGAAGCCACTGGCATTAAGTTCTCGCGACCATTTTAAAATAAATACGTATGTATAAACACATACAAAAGTAACATACAACAGCCTATAGAAAATTAGAACTATCCGCCATAATTTACTGTTAAAAGGACGTAGATGAATCCAATCTCTAAAAATTGTTTATTACTTTGTGACTTTTAAATCATGTGTCACTGACGTTACACGATCGCTTCGAATCAAGCGAAGTCGAACTCTAACCCCCTTATTCATTATCGTCTCCTAACTTAGCAAGTCGATAAGTATCGTTTATCCCTTTTCGTCTTATCAATTTTAATATAAACCGGTAAGGAACAAATACTTATTAGCTAACCCCCCTTATTCATAAACGTCTGCTAACTTAACAAACCGCTAATAATTGTTTGTCTCTTTTGCTCATATGTACACATTGTTAAGACCGAAAGGGACAAACAATTATTAGCGGCTTGTTAAGTTAGCAAACGTTTATGAATAAGGGGGTATGTTTATGAATAAGGAGGTAACTATTTCCGTGTCAAGGTGCCTTTCCACAGAGACGCATAGCTCATAGCATAGGTCTGGTGGAATGGCACCCTAATAAGACCTACTATATTAGCGAAGCTGGCAGCTATAGCCGTCTCTGCCCCCCATGCTTCTTTCCGTTGTCGTGTATAATCTAGCGTTGAAAATGTCGGGAAAAAATCCCTCCGGCCGCGATGGCAACTGAGTTTGGTAACCAGTTGCTGAAAAGGATTGAATATTCTTGTTAGACAACCAGTTGCCAAGGACGAATGCCCATTCTTGCTACATAACTATAGTTGCCAACTAGGAATTTTTCAAGTACAGTTACTTAATAGGAATTATCTTTATCGTTTCACAACTAGGAATCCTAAGGTTGTTAAATAGGAAATTGTATGACAGGTGCATAAAAGGAGCCATTTTATCAGGGATTATCTTTCCCCTTTCTAGTACTAGCCCCCCGTTTCTTCGACCACGATTGAGTGAGACTCATTTATCGTAGTCCCATTCAGTTAAAATGAAAGTAATTTTGAACCTCCTGTATCAAATGCAGGCATGATATTCTTCAACGACTAATTATTAGGTATTACTTTTGTTAGATTCCGTACCCAGCATGGCTATAAACTGGGTAAAGAGTAACTTCCGGCTTACACATGGAAATAGGTAATTCTCAGGCAGGGCGTTTCAACCACTGTCATTTCCCCACTCGCATTTCCCTGTATGCTTTCTAAGTCAGATGTGCCATGTTAGGTTAATTTGATGAAGAACCGGGCTCTAGTCTACAGTGACCAAAAATAGCACACCCGACTTCAACAACTTGGAGGTAAATTCGAGTGATTATTTGGGTAATTCTCAGAGCGTTTCAACCGCTGTCATTCCCTCACTCTAATTTACCTCCAAGTTGTTGAAGTCGGGTGTGCTATTTTTGGTCACTGTAGACTAGAGCCCGGTTAGATATTGCTCATAGCTTGGCAAGGCAAGTCCTAACTACATAACATTAACTATAACGTGACGTCAAACCCCCTTTCACAAACATCTAACTCAGCAAGTCGATAAATATGGTTTCTTCCTTCTCTTCTATCAATATGTATACAGAAAGGGACAAACGATATCGGCTTACTATGTTAGCAGAGGCTGGTCATTCTGAAAATTTGCTTGCGATCTAATTGCCGCGCCCCGTGGGGTCGTGGCAATTAGTACCAACCGCAGGTAAATTTTCAGAGAATGACCCACGTATGAATAAGGGGGAAAGTACATAAAGTACTTACACAGGTCTAACTAGAAGTGGTGTGAGCGTTTATTAACCGACTTCGAAAAAGGAGGAGGTTCTCAATTTGAAAGATTGTTTTGTATGTATGTTACTCGATATCTCGGAGAAACATGAGCCGATTTTTAATCGAACGGTTATAACAAAGAGATAGTCCCGTTTTTCGATGAACCGTTTTTTAAATCTAGCTTTTATCACTATATTTGTTTTGTTAAATTCAGTAATATTTTTTCAACGTAGTTCATGGGATTATTTCATTTTAACTGAATGGGACTACGATAAATGAGTCTCACTCAATCGTGGTCGAAGAAACGGGGGGCTAGTACTAGAAAGGGGAAAGATAATCCCTGATAAAATGGCTCCTTTTATGCATATGTCATACAATTTCCTATTTAACAACCTTAGGATTCCTAGTTGTGAAACGATAATGATAATTCCTATTAAGTAACTGTACTTGAAAAATTCCTAGTTGGCAACTATAGTTATGTAGCAAGAATGGGCATTCGTTCTTGGCAACTGGTTGTCTAACAAGAATATTCAATCGTTTTCAGCAACTGGTTACCAAACTCAGTTGCCATCGCGGCCGGAGGGGAAAAAATCAAATGTTTTTTTCGGGAATGTATGAAAACTTCGTTTATTTCCGTTTTTTTCGGGTTTTTACAGAAACAATCATTACAATCAATGTCACTGTCACTCCTTGCCATCTGTTTCAATTGACTTTTCCTCAGTGACATCGCGTTCTCCTGGTATAAGTGAAAATTAGACATAATTTACTTTGATTTAGAGTTGAAGATTAAAGTGGGAAATTTCATTGTTTTTTTCGAAAAAATCAGGAAAAAAACGAGCTGTTTGGAAAGAACCTGGATTTAATCCGAAAATTTTCAACGCTAGAATAGTCAATGACTGTGAAAAGGTTAAACTACGTCCTTTAAGCCAATCTACACTAAACCTTTAGTACCTGTGTTATGAACCGTAAAATGATGGTTGGTTGCGATAGCGGCCGCGCCGGCGCCCTACGCCGCGGGCTCGTCGGCGGCCTACAGCGCTGCCTCGCTGCTCGCGCAGAGTGAGTATGCGGCATATCTGCCCCGTCGTATACATCTGCACATTATCTTTGACATTTATGGGAGTTTAAAAAAAACGAAATCCTGATTCTTCCAGATTTGGACGTGCTTAGGCTCATTCGAATCCGAATCACGAGCTAATTCGATATAGATAATACAAAAATATGTTCTAAAAATCCATTCCGTTCCGTCATGTTTTGTGTATGAACTTATCAAGCCGGAATCAGAAAGGGATTCGAGAGTACTGTTGCCACAACAAATGACACGAACTTTACCAAGAAAAGAGTTGTTTATAGATGTAGTGCGTGATTAATTAATCTATTGTCTGTAAGTCTTTGCACTTAAACTATAAATATATGAACTATGAATATATCCTAAATTGACTTAGTGTTGTGTCAACACTCAACAGTACGTTCGAGTCCCATTCTAATCGCGGTTTGATAATACGAGCGTCACGTAATGGAAACTCAAATTTTAAATATTATTTTCCGCTCGTGATTCTAATTCAAATGAGCCCAAGCACGTCCAGATCTGGAAGAATCAGGTTTTCGGATTTTTTTTGGAAAACGCAATTTTATGTAACCAGATGATTTTGAGTAAAAATAAAGGCAACCTTACACCCTGCATGAAGTTGAGAATAAGTACGCGGCTCGGGCCCTTAAATGAGGAAATAGCCTGCAGCTCTGTCAGTGTGGAGATGTCCCATCCGACAAGCCGTTAGTGCTTTTGCCTTGATCTCTTGATCTCTTGTAAATCTCTACTCGGTTCTATGTAAACTATTGTTTACACAGAACCGAGTTGCCTCGCGCGGCAATTTCCTAGCGTTTGTGGACTCGCCTAATTATTTAAATTTGCTCGCTTGACGAAATTACTCTTCTAGATGACATTTCTTTGCGATAATGAATATGCAAACATTTACACAGAACGATTAAATGTCTTTTTCAAGGGTGACAGTCATTTCAAGTAACGGGACGTAATTTTTCACGTTTTCGACACTTGATTATCCAATACACGTCATTGGTACCAAAAACGCCATTCCTAGCGGCGATACACTGGCAAGGTCGCCATGTAAATATAGTGGCTGTAGAGACTGCTCCCAATCTTTACAGTGTGCAGATGTTTATGACAATGGCCTTACCTCCATAAGATTTCCACTATTTTTATACCTAGTTACCTCTTCCTTGTAATTCGGCGTAAACGATGTTGTCCTCTTGATCCTAAACGCCGTAGTAGTGTAGTTTGGATCTAACATGTATTACAACGTAACTTACACTATCTAACAATAACCTGGTTTTCTATACTTTTACAAAGATTTGTCCGGATTTGATTCCCGGATATGTAAGTATTTAACACATTTGAATGAGATTTTACCGTAGTTTGCTAGAGCTTATCAATTCGTATATTCTGCTCCATTGTTTTCTTATTTTATAAGGATTTAGCAATAATCCTTTTAATAAAGATTTTGCAATAATTTGACAAATATTATTGTTTGTCTTTATTGGCATTTCTTAGCACATTATTCATGTTTTAGCTCCCATACCCTTATTCACATTCTAGGAGGTACTCATGCCTCTTAACTAATTTATTTTTACTAGTAATACTAAATCTACGGACTATTTCATTAATTATATCGGCTCGCTTCAAAAATGATCAGCGTGGAAATCTTTTGGCGGAAATGAAATTCGTTGTTAAACTATGTTTGTATTAGTAGTAGTATATAGTAGTAGAGATATACCCGGAAATACAATAGACGTTTTATATGAGATGACAGCGCATGGTTTGTGGCATGAGCCAGATAGATAAAATACATCTGACCTGTATTTTGGACTGTATTATTATACAAGGAAAGACTCCTTGCCATAAAATACATAAAACAGTTCTTGTTTCCGAAACTTTGAAACACTATAAATATAAAATGGACTCTTTGAAATAATTTTAGAGCCTCACAGGGCTAACCTAAATACCATATAAGCCGCTCCCCACTCGGGAGCGAATTGCAGTGCAAAACCGCGAACGCGCGTGTGTAGCTTACACTAGCGCAATACGGAATCTACTCCACACTCGCGTTCGCGGCTTTGCGCCGCGATTCGCTCGAGTGGCAGCCTTATTGTCATGTAACTAATGTTTACAGACCATTAGTGGTTCTTTTTGCACGGAGATATTTAGAAATGAGCATTTAAGTGTGTTGATGCTACCTACTTGATAATTATCTTTGTATTTTTTATTTTTATTTGTAAGTTATGCTATCTTAATATTATTGTTTTGCATTTTCTATTATGTAGATGAATCTATTTTGGTAGAATTTGTTGTTTTGGTAGTTTGAAGTATTTAGTTCATTGTAGTTGATTTTGTTCTCTTTTATGCATCGTGCTATGCTTGTGACTATTTATTATGGGAGTTTACTTACACGGTCCAAAGTTTGAAGTCGTAGAATTAGTACAATCAAGGGCATAAATATGTATACATTTTTCATTTGTGTTTGCAGCATAAGGTCTAAAATTGTATATATATTTATGCCCCTGACTGTACATTATACAGAACATGAGATACGTAAAGTCATAGGGATTAAATCTGAATCGGAGTGATTGCAAGCCTTCTAACATATGTTGTCTAAGAAATACATGTAAAAACAAATACATAGTGTCAGTAATGCAAGTTACCAAGTCTCAGTAAGGAAGTAAGGAATATATTGATGACGAGTTTTGTTTCGTCTGTCACGTGACAAACGCATAAAAAACAAATGTAAATCTCTTTGGTCCGTGTAAAATTATAATTACGATCTAGATATCTAATTACAATTTCTCCCTCAGTGGAAATGGCGGGTATTCCGGGCATGAACTCGTATCTACTGCAGAACCTCAACCAGATACTAGCGTCGGGCATGGGAGGCCCCCTGGCAGGCATGTTGGGGCAATTCGCGCAACTTAACGCGCTCAGCGCGCCCAATTGGGGGCCCAAGGCTATGTTCCCGCAAGACAAGGTTAGTTGATTTCGGCTACCGTGAAGTATCTTGTCTCTAATACGAGCGTCGGGCATGGGAGGCCCCCTGACAGGCATGTTGGGGCAATTCGCGCAACTTTACGCGCTCAGCGCGCCCAACTGGGGGCCCAAGGCTATGTTCCCGCAAGACAAGGTTAGTTAATTTCAGCTACCGTGAAGTATCTTCTCTCTACTACAAGCGTCGGGTATGGGAGGCCCTCTGGCGGGCATGTTGGTACATTTTGCGCAGATTAACGCGCCCAACTGTAAGCCCAAGGCTCTCTTCCCGCAAGATAAGGTCAGTTAATCGTCGGCCATGGACCCTATTGACGGGCATTTTGAGACAGTTCATCATCAACAGCCTATGTTAGTCCACTGCTGGACGTCTCCGGCCTCTCCTATTAACTATGCATATAGACGCATTAGGAGGTAAATGCCCATAATCGGCACGCTGGGCAAGCGGATTGGCGATCGCAGTAATGTGTCCACTATGATGACGCTGCTGCCCATCATCAATCTTGTAAAATGGTCAGTGACACTTCAATCCCTTAGTCGACTCTTACGACACCCGCAGGAGGAGTTGGGGTGGTGACAAATGTATTCTTACTGCCGTCACCACACGGCAATTTTTCTTCCTTATTTCTCCATAACAATCATGACGAAACTCAAAGTTGAAAATCTTTACCACATGCTTTCTAGAACGGTATATGAGTAGATCGCATTCGTTTATCTCGAAATCCAACCCATACTTATCCAATTCACCAATCCTAATGATACTTATCCACTAATTTAGCTTCGAGTGCTATTTTATAATGTGTTTTGGTGACAGATGCCCGGAGACGAAGAAGAAGTGGATGATGAAGAGATGGGCGTCGCGGAGACGTATGCAGACTACATGCCAACTAAACGTAAGTTGATCGTTTTATATCGTCCTTGACGTATCCGTCAATGGCGAAACCTGGCTTCATGACCATCACGAGCGCCGGTCATGACGAATGTGGCTTGCAAACCCGAATTTGCTTTTAAAGGTTCTGGTACAGGGCGCACAGTGCAACTCACCTTTGTTGTTATATTTGTAGGTATAGGAAGGCTTTGGTCGTTTTACTGTGTGGCAGTCACAAGTCACACAAGTAGTCTCTTGAAGTGGCTCAGAAATAAATAAAACACAGTTTCCTAATAAATAGGTACAACAACAGTAACATTGAGCAAACTGAAATCAAAATGATCGTTGGAAATAGGTAGGATTTTTTTAACAGGCATGTGCCGTTTTTACTGCGAAGGGCTAAATAAAACATTTATCTATATTGGTGGCTATTAAACTTTTACGAAACTGGTAATGGCACTAATGACCATACCTGGGATAACTCGGGGCATTTATACGAAAGTGATGTAGCAAAATATTTTATCGACTAAAAATATATCGATGTTACTATGAATGACAACATCAAAATGTTATTCGGCATAAATAAATATTAGGTACTTACTCTTCAATTAAAATAAAAAATAAACTTAAACGGGTAGTTACGCGTTTATTTTAAAATAATTTTCAAAATATACAATTAACATTAAAATATCAATATTTAAATTGTCATTTTGATTACAATGACATCTGCATACTTTTACTATCTGAAGAGGCCCGATATCAGAAATGACATCGAACCTCTGTACTGTAATCGAGAATGTTCAATGAGCACATCTTTTATTATAATTATATCGACATCTTATTAATCGATATCAAATCCCTATAACTTGCCCCCAGTTATCCCAGGTATGCTAATGACACAATGGAAAAAATTACCTCAAAATGGAACAAACACTGTTTCGTTGCTAACAAAATTCTATTTGAAGCGCCATTTATTAAAACTTCGTTCGTCCAATCCCGTGGCCGAATACTGAACGTTCACGTCTGTTCAGGGTGCTTAGACAAGTTGCCAATGGCTAACGCTTAATCGTCAATCGTAAACGAAAGGCAGCTAACTGTCCTTGTCGCACTAATACGAAAGAGTGACAGAGAGGGAAAACTTCGATACGCTACTAAGCGTTAGCGATTGGTAACTTGGCTAAGCATCCTGCAGTCCTTAGCAGACTTCTTACCAATGAACTATAATAGAGATGATGACTTTAGTTAAAATAAATTATTTAACATTATGCACGACATAATACACGAAGAAATTATTACTAAGATGAAGAGTGCAGTAATTTTTGTACAGAACTTCTATTTAATAAATTGAAAAGAACTTTAGAGAGTAGGTCATTTGGCAGTACTCAAACGTGACGTCATTTTTGAGTATTTCATATAAAATTCCATAGTGGTGATCGTTTTGACAGTTCGAAAAAAGATGCTGATTTGACTTGCCAGTCATCATGCCTATTATTTTTCCTCAGTGAAACTGGGACGCAAGCACCCCGACCCGGTGGTGGAGACGGCTTCGCTCTCATCCGTGGAGCCCATCGATGTGCACTACAGTCTGAGTTTACCCGACGAGACTATACGGTAGGTACCAATATGTATATCAATCGTCAGTAGAATCTAAAAAAATGTAAACAAACTTAAAGACTTCCAATATTCCATATCTGACTGCCTTGAGTAGGATCAGTTAACTAATGCAAGTGTTTTGTATTAGGTCATGTTTCCTAAAGCGCAAATAAGCTTATAAAAAAAATACAGTTCTAATAGTGCAGTATATACCAAACGAAAATTGGCAAATAATATTGAACAAAAAGTCAAAAGTATGTTGTTGTAATGATCACCTAAACTCACACAAGCTTGTTTAATTTCAATGTATTATGTAATGGTTGTATTCTGTAATGATTGTATTTTTATTCTAAAGTATAGTGTGGAATGATTATTTAAAAATAAGTACTGCATGATAAAAACTGGTCAATTCTAAAATATACCATATCTGATATCATACACTGCTATTTTTTGTCGGACCACTCCTTAGTCACTATTTTCCGTTGTCGTCTATGGCCGACTGTGACAGTCAAAGGTTAACCATGGTTTTATTATTCCATGTTATTGACATGATATGGTACACTAAGTTGCCAAGAGATGGCGCCACCTCCGAATTAGATCGCGCCAACGATGTGTCGACTTAGAAACACCAGTACCGAGATGCAAATTATCATTCGCTGACCATTGTTAGGGGCAGATAAGCGCTTGGCAGATAAGCTCATCTTGCGGGAACTACTGTGGTAGCAGTGCGGTGTCTCGTTCGAAACGCCTGGAGTGGTTCTTTAGTTATAAATTGTAAAGTGTGTCACAATACACCGTTATTCAACTAGCCGTGTTGTTTTCATCTGTGTCGAGTAACCCCCCCGTACTACAATGTATTATTTTGATTGATCCCATTAGGAACGGGCTGCTATCAGCGCTACAGTTAGAAGCCGTGGTGTACGCGGCGCAAGCGCACGAGCACACGCTGCCCGACGGCACTCGCGCCGGCTTCCTCATAGGTGAGCATAGTCGCGGCCAGATAATTACGAACCCCATTATTTTCCCCATACAACAGCCTACAAAAATACTTCAGTTTGGTACAATGACATTAAATAATAAATGGACGCACAGAGCCAAACCAAATAACCAAGAAAAGTGGCACTAAAAGTCATTTCTATCATGTTTCAGTTGAATCTAATAACGCTCACTTACAATGAACTATAATAAAAAAAAGTCAAAGAATAAAAAACTTTGTGAAGTGAGCAATAAGTGTCATGCGAACAACACCGCAAAATAGTAGAAACTTTTTATGTTTAAGGAATAATGATGCTATACCGTAAGGTGACCAAATGTCAACTGTCAGAACTGAATAGCGGAGCAAAATGACCGCAATATTTACTTCTGTAGCCCATTTTTTGGGGCCATTTTTTTGAGCTGTTTGGGGATCCACTTATATATTCTAAATCAATGGTTTGGTAGCCTAAGTTTCGCAACCAGCAGTGTTATTCACTAAGCGCTGTGTCAGCGCTGCGGCAGCGTCGAGCCTAAAAATGGTATTCACTAATGCACTTTAAACGACACTAGCGCTCGGCGACGAATGCGGCGTGAACTGGAACTACACTGCGCCGAGAGTTACCGCCTACAGTTCGACGACGAGCTGTTCTACGTTAGTGAATACCGTTTTTCGCAGCGCTGCGCTCGACGTCGAAGTGAAAGCTGTGTCGTCGTCGAGCTCGTTGACGAACGCAGCGTCGAATGTGTGAATAAGAGAATAGCATAGCAGCTTCGGAATGGGAATAAAATCCCAGTAGGTCACTGGCTTTAAACTGGGACTTTACCTTTACCGATTTGTAACCATGTATAGTAATCAGCTTCGAAACGGGAAATACAGGCTGTTTTTTTCTTTAAGTAGGACAGTATGGAGAAATCGGAAACTATAGAAGATACAAGGAAGCTGTCTAAGGAGACATTAGGTATTTTTTGGAGAAAACAATTTTGGAAAAAGCAAAATTTTGGTAAAGTGTGAGTAATGTGAGTTGTACCTAAAATTAATTATGCTTATTAGTAATGTATATTTTTTGACGCAGATCGACGTTATTTCATGCGTTGACAATTTTATTGTATCGGATGAGAAAAATCTGAATAGCAGAAGTTAGTCAAATTTAGGAAAATAATTTGAAAAAGAAGAAAAAGACATGTTTGTTTTTAATCGCGTGTTGTATCTGATTACAAAATATATGATAGTACCTTATTTTATGAAATAGAAACATACAAATCACGCCTTAGCGCTTAATTGCATGACCTTGACAAATATTCAAGAATAGAAATAGAGTCAAGAATACATGATGGATATTTCCATCACTATGCAATTAAGGGTTAAAAGTGTCTGTTAATACTGGCAAAATTTGGTTTATTTAAATTTTTACATCATAAAATTATACATAACACTTCACAAAACGCAAATTTCATAGGTAATGACCTAATACGAAGAAGATCCAAAGGATGATTTTTAGGCTCACTGTAAAACACTATCCCCAGGTGACGGCGCTGGAGTGGGCAAGGGCCGCACCATAGCCGGCATCATCTTCGAGAACTACCTGAAGGGCCGCAAGCGCGCCATCTGGGTGTCCGTCTCCAACGACCTCAAGTATGACGCCGAGAGGGACTTGAGGGACATCGGGGCCGGCAAGATCGAGGTCCACCCGCTGAATAAGGTAATAACCGTCATTATCACCAAAACTCCATCTTCGAGAACTACCTGAAGGGCCGCAAGCGCGCCATCTGGGTGTCCGTCTCCAACTACCTCAAGTATGACGCCGAGAGGGACTTGAGGGACATCGGGGCCGGCAAGATCGAGGTCCACCCGCTGAATAAGGTAATAACCGTCATTATCACCAAAACTCCATCTTCGAGAACTACCTGAAGGGCCGCAAGCGCGCCATCTGGGTGTCCGTCTCCAACGACCTCAAGTATGACGCCGAGAGGGACTTGAGGGACATCGGGGCCGGCAAGATCGAGGTCCATCCGCTGAATAAGGTAATAACCGTCATCATCGCCAAAATCCACTGCGCGGCAAGGGACACCATGGAAAGGTCAAATAACTGACAAAAAATAAAAGTTTTATGAAATTTTAATGTTATCAAACTGAATTTTAAGGGCGACCCGGGAAAACAACCAAAGCATCTAGTGACAAAAAAAAGATGATTGGCCCATAATTAACACAAAAAATACATGTATCTTTCAAAGGCCCCTGTATTTTTCAATAAAATACAGTGTCATTCGTTACGGATCTTCGATTGAATCGAATTTCGCATCTTTCAGTTTTTCGCATAATTATCACTTAGCTAAAGAGGTTGTAATTATCAGATTTCTGAGTCATAATTAGTAAAATACTTACAAATTGGAACCATTAATCTTAGTCTATTGGCGTCAAAGGCAGACAAAAGTCAGTTTTGTTTTTTTCGAAAGTTACGTGTAAATTATAGGAAAGATTCGAAACTTTCGAAAGAAACAATATTAATCTTTCGCCATTTTCATCGCTACCAATAATTTCATCGGTTAATTCGTCATCAAAATCATAAATTATATTCCCTTTGTCCCCAGTTCAAATACGCGAAGATCTCGTCAGCGATCAACGGCAACGTGAAGAAAGGCGTGGTATTCTGTACATACTCGGCGCTGATCGGCGAGACGCAGTCCAACAGTACGAAGTACCGGACCAGGCTGAAGCAGCTGCTGCAGTGGTGTGGGGAGGACTTCGATGGATGCGTATCCTTTTATAAAGACCTTTTATAGGAAAAATACAACAAATTTCAAATTACTCAGTACACTTTGTCAGCCTCTGTAGCCTAGTTGGTAGTGTCCCTGCCTACGAAGCTGGAGGATCCGGGTTCGAATCCCGGCGAGGGCATTCTTTGTGTATTTATTTATCACAAATGTTTGTTCCTTGGTCGTGGTTGTGTATGTATCTAAGTATCTATATGTATCTATCTATTATATATATCGTCGCCTGGTACCCATACCACAAGCCTTAATTGAGCTTACCGTGGGACTAGGTCGATTTGTGTAAGATGTCCCAAGATATTTAATTACTACAGATACCAATGTTGAAATTCATGATCAGTGATCGGGAACTACGGATGTAGTTCAAAATATTTTTCCTTCGTATTTTCACGGAAACGTCCTAATTTATTTTTCTGTCTCAATAAGCTTCAGTGCAATGGATACTGCAGTTCGTTGTGACAATAATATGTATTCGGACGTTTCCGCTGAAAAGCCGATGGAAAAGGATTTTGCACTACATCTGTATCTACCTATGGGTGCAAAACTTAAACATAATTGACATATGGGAACACATTATCCAAGATAAACACGAATATTATTGCAAAATCTGTAACCAATTTTATTGACTATCTCGAAATCGTGAGCTTAAAATGTTTGGGTGTGTAGATATGTATTTATTTTATGGATGTATGTACTCTTTCATTTTCACTTGACAAGTTTTGTTATAAAACTTTAACCCAAAGTTCTGATCACTGTTCATGATAAGCGTCGAATTATCATATTAAAATATAGAGGTACTTGAGGTCTCTGATTCCTCGTGACCGAGGGGATTACATTAGGCAAAGCTCAAGACCGGGGTCAAATCCCAAAATAGAATGTTTAATTGAAGATAACATTAAATTATTTTCCTTTAGGTTTCCTTTTTCTGTATACTGCGAACCAGCGGTTGTGGTATTTTTACATAGTAGCTGCAATTGCAACAGTAGATTCTGTAGAGCTCTATTTACGTTCAAAATTTCCATTGAATTGAATTTGAATCACCATCACAAAAACTCCTTACATCAACAATCAGATCGTATTCGACGAGTGCCACAAAGCGAAGAATCTCTGCCCCGTCGGCTCCGGCAAGGCCACAAAGACCGGTCTCACAGCCTTAGAACTCCAGAACAAATTACCAAAGGCCCGAGTGGTATACGCGTCAGCCACCGGCGCCTCTGAACCGAGGAACATGGCGTATATGGTCCGGCTTGGCATTTGGGGCGAGGGCACACCATTCCCCACTTTCATGGACTTTATTAACGCGGTGGAAAAGAGGTGAGTTTCTTAATACAAGCGAAAATGACAGTAGTTTGCCTAGTGCTTTCTGAAAACCCCAAGAGCTCCAAAGACATTTAAATTGGTTGACTGTCGCCTACAAAAAGCAGAAAAGAGGTAAGTCTCTTAAAATACACCACGTTGGAGCTACAGAACAAATTACCAAAGGCCCGAGTGGTATATACGCTTCAGCCATCGGCGCCTCTGAACCGAGGAATATGGCGTATATGGTCCGACTTGGCATTTGGGGCGAGGGCACACCGTTCCCTACTTTCATGGACTTTATTAACGCAGTGGAAAAGAGGTGAGTTTCTTGATACAAACGAAAATGACAGTAGTTTGCCTAGTGCTTTCTGAAAACCCCTAGAGCTCCAAAGACATTCAAATTGGTTGACTGTCGCCTACAAAAAGAAGAAAAGAGGTAAGTCTCTTAAAATACACCGCGTTGGAGCTATAGAACAAATTACCAAAGGCCCGAGTGGTATACGCGTCAGCCACCGGCGCCTCTGAACCGAGGAACATGGCGTATATGGTCCGGCTTGGCATTTGGGGCGAGGGCACACCATTCCCCACTTTCATGGACTTTATTAACGCGGTGGAAAAGAGGTGAGTTTCTTAATACAAGCGAAAATGACAGTAGTTTGCCTAGTGCTTTCTGAAAACCCCAAGAGCTCCAAAGACATTTAAATTGGTTGACTGTCGCCTACAAAAAGCAGAAAAGAGGTAAGTCTCTTAAAATACACCACGTTGGAGCTACAGAACAAATTACCAAAGGCCCGAGTGGTATATACGCTTCAGCCATCGGCGCCTCTGAACCGAGGAATATGGCGTATATGGTCCGACTTGGCATTTGGGGCGAGGGCACACCGTTCCCTACTTTCATGGACTTTATTAACGCAGTGGAAAAGAGGTGAGTTTCTTGATACAAACGAAAATGACAGTAGTTTGCCTAGTGCTTTCTGAAAACCCCTAGAGCTCCAAAGACATTCAAATTGGTTGACTGTCGCCTACAAAAAGAAGAAAAGAGGTAAGTCTCTTAAAATACACCGCGTTGGAGCTATAGAACAAATTACCAAAGGCCCGAGTGGTATACGCGTCAGCCACCGGCGCCTCTGAACCGAGGAACATGGCGTATATGGTCCGGCTTGGCATTTGGGGCGAGGGCACACCGTTCCCTACTTTCATGGACTTTATCAACGCGGTGGAAAAGAGGTGAGTTTCTTGATACAAGCGAAAATGACTGTAGTTTGCCTAGTGCCTTCTGAAAACCCTCAGAGCTCCAAAGACATTCAAATTGGTTGACTGTCGCCTACAAAAAGCAGAGAAGAGGTAAATCTCTTAAAATACACCACTTTGGAGCTACAGAACAAGTTACCAAAAGCCCGAGTGGTATCCGCTTCAGCCACCGGCGTCTGTGAACCGAGGAATATGGCGTATATGGTCCGGCTTGGCATTTGGGGCGAGGGCACACCGTTCCCTACTTTCATGGACTTTATCAACGCAGTGGAAAAGAGGTGAGTTTCTTGATACAAGCGAAAATGACAATAGTTTGCCTAGTGCTTTCTGAAAACCCCCAGAGCTCCAGACATTCAAATTGGTTGACTGTCGCCTACAAAAAGCAGAAAAGAGGTAAGTCTCTTAAAATACACCGCGTTGGAGCTACAGCACAAGTTACCAAAGGCCCGAGTGGTATATGCTTACACACGGGTGCCTCTGAACCGAGGAACATAGCGTATATGGTCCGACTTGGCATTTGGGGCGAGGGCACACCGTTCCCTACTTTCATGGACTTTATCAACGCGGTAGAAAAGAGGTGAGTTTCTTGATACAAGCGAAAATGACAGTAGTTTTCCTAGTGCCTTCTGAAAACCCCCAGAGCTCCAAAGACATTCAAATTGGTTGAATGTCGCTTAAATAAAGCAGAAAAGAGGTAAGTCTCTTAAAATACACCACGTTGGAGCTACAGAACAAGGTTACCAAAGGCCCGAGTGGTATATGCTTCAGCTACGGTTGTTTTGAACCAAGCAATATAGTGGCTTGGGATTTGGAGCGAGGGTATACTGTTCCCTAATTTCTTGGACTTTATAAACGCGGTGGAGATAACATAATTATTTTTCTTCTGCGTATAGGATTTCTTTCTTTTTTCCGAAAAGCTCCGGTTCAAATTACTAGTTGGGAATCCTTCATAAAGATGAATAGAGGTTAATCTCCTAAAACAAAATAGCTAGAATTCCAAAGACTGATTCCGGTAAGATGGACTATACAGTTTGCGTGGTGGCCCTTTGCAACCGAAAAATCGCGAGTTGCTAACTTAATAATGAACTTTATTGACTTTTTTTTTAATTGACAATGAACTGTTAATTAACTGTCACGATTGTATCAACCCGGGTGTAAGGCCGTGGGTTTTCTGGCCGGCCACCGGCGACCGACGACGTTCGAATGTTTTGTTCGCGAATGTTTGAGGGTGGTTTCTCTGACACGTCGTCGGTTACCCGCTGTCGGCGACAGAGAAACCACGAAAACGCGTCGCTCGCCGTTCGCCGGCCAGAAAACCCACGTCCTAACGGGGTAGGGGTAGGCTCTACTTGGGAAGACCCACCATTCCCTTCATTCTTCAACACAGTGGAAAAGAGGTGATTCCACTTAAGAATAGTCCTAAAGCTTCAATTATGTTATCCTCTCTTCACCACACAATCTTCCCCCAATCGCCCATCTTGTTTAGATGTGAGATCACGATCTCCCATCCACTTTGAACTTGTATATAACACAAATTATTTCTCCAACAGAGGCGTCGGCGCCATGGAAATAGTAGCCATGGACATGAAGCTGCGAGGCATGTACATCGCCCGCCAGCTCTCGTTCCACGGCGTGTCCTTCAAGATCGAGGAGGTGCCGCTCTCGGAGGCCTTCCGCGAGACTTACGACAAGTCCGTCGCGCTGGTGAGTGACAACAGAGTGGAGACAGTAGCCATGGACATGAAGCGAGGCATGTACATCGCCCGCCAGCTCTCGTTCCACGGCGTGTCCTTCAAGATCGAGGAGGTGCCGCTCTCGGAGGCCTTCCGCGAGACTTACGACAAGTCCGTCGCGCTGGTGAGTGACAACAGAGTGGAGACAGTAGCCATGGACATGAAGCGAGGCATGTACATCGCCCGCCAGCTCTCGTTCCACGGCGTGTCCTTCAAGATCGAGGAGGTGCTCTCGGAGGCCTTCCGCGAGACTTACGACAAGTCCGTCGCGCTGGTGAGTGACAACAGCCATGGAGACAGTCGCCATGGACATGAAGCGAGGCATGTACATCGCCCGCCAGCTCTCGTTCCACGGCGTGTCCTTCAAGATCGAGGAGGTGCCGCTCTCGGAGGCCTTCCGCGAGACTTACGACAAGTCCGTCGCGCTGGTGAGTGACAACTGAGTGGAGACAGTAGCCATGGACATGAAGCGAGGCATGTACATCGCCCGCCAGCTCTCGTTCCACGGCGTGTCCTTCAAGATCGAGGAGGTGCTCTCGGAGGCCTTCCGCGAGACTTACGACAAGTCCGTCGCGCTGGTGAGTGACAACAGCCATGGAGACAGTCGCCATGAAGCGAGGCATGTACATCGCCCGCCAGCTCTCGTTCCACGGCGTGTCCTTCAAGATCGAGGAGGTGCCGCTCTCGGAGGCCTTCCGCGAGACTTACGACAAGTCCGTCGCGCTGGTGAGTGACAACAGCCATGGAGACAGTCGCCATGGACATGAAGCGACATGTACATCGCCCGCCAGCTCTCGTTCCACGGCGTGTCCTTCAAGATCGAGGAGGTGCCGCTCTCGGAGGCCTTCCGCGAGACTTACGACAAGTCCGTCGCGCTGGTGAGTGACAACAGAGTGGAGACAGTAGCCATGGACATGAAGCGAGGCATGTACATCGCCCGCCAGCTCTCGTTCCACGGCGTGTCCTTCAAGATCGAGGAGGTGCTCTCGGAGGCCTTCCGCGAGACTTACGACAAGTCCGTCGCGCTGGTGAGTGACAACAGCCATGGAGACAGTCGCCATGAAGCGAGGCATGTACATCGCCCGCCAGCTCTCGTTCCACGGCGTGTCCTTCAAGATCGAGGAGGTGCCGCTCTCGGAGGCCTTCCGCGAGACTTACGACAAGTCCGTCGCGCTGGTGAGTGACAACAGCCATGGAGACAGTAGCCATGGACATGAAGCGAGGCATGTACATCGCCCGCCAGCTCTCGTTCCACGGCGTGTCCTTCAAGATCGAGGAAGTGCCTCTCTCGGAGGCCTTCCGCGAGACTTACGACAAGTCCGTCGCGCTGGTGAGTGACAACAGAGACATGGAGACAGTCGCCATGGACATGAAGCGAGGCATGTACATCGCCCGCCAGCTCTCGTTCCACGGCGTGTCCTTCAAGATCGAGGAGGTGCCGCTCTCGGAGGCCTTCCGCGAGACTTACGACAAGTCCGTCGCGCTGGTGAGTGACAACAGCCATGGAGATAGTCGCCATGGACATGAAGCTGCGAGGCATGTACATCGCCCGCCAGCTCTCGTTCCACGGCGTGTCCTTCAAGATCGAAGAAGTGCCTCTCTCGGAGGCCCTTCCGCGAGACTTACGACAAGTCCGTCGCGCTGGTGAGTGACAACAGCCATGGAGATAGTCGCCATGGACATGAAGCTGCGAGGCATGTACATCGCCCGCCAGCTCTCGTTCCACGGCGTGTCCTTCAAGATCGAAGAAGTGCCTCTCTCGGAGGCCTTCCGCGAGACTTACGACAAGTCCGTCGCGCTGGTGAGTGACAACAGCCATGGAGACAGTCGCCATGGACATGAAGCTGCGAGGCATGTACATCGCCCGCCAGCTCTCGTTCCACGGCGTGTCCTTCAAGATCGAGGAAGTGCCGCTCTCGGAGGCCTTTCCGCGAGACTTACGACAAGTCCGTCGCGCTGGTGAGTGACAACAGCCATGGAGACAGTCACCATGGACATGAAGCGACATGTACAATCGCCCGCCAGCTCTCGTTCCACGGCGTGTCCTTCAAGATCGAGGAGGTGCCGCTCTCGGAGGCCTTCCGCGAGACTTACGACAAGTCCGTCGCGCTGGTGAGTGACAACAGCCATGGAGACAGTCACCATGGACATGAAGCGACATGTACATCGCCCGCCAGCTCTCGTTCCACGGCGTGTCCTTCAAGATCGAGGAGGTGCCGCTCTCGGAGGCCTTCCGCGAGACTTACGACAAGTCCGTCGCGCTGGTGAGTGATTACAGAGACATGGAGACAGTCGCCATGGACATGAAGCGAGGCATGTAAGGTAGCCCACCTAACGAAGACCAAAAGCTGCCTCTCGGGGGAAATAACTCGTGTATAAGCGAATTTTGGCATAGTTGTAGGGAATGGTGTTTTAATCCACATACTAAAAGTACTGGTGGTTAGGGGTGGAGCTAAGGGGGGGGGGGGGGTGTAAAGGTCCTTATTTTTAATTTTTCGTAAATAACTCGTAAACCGTGGCTTATAGCAAAAAATGTTCTAGTATATAAGTAATCTACATAAAATTCTCTACAAAAAAGACATACGCATGTTTCCTCTGGGATCACTGTGTCATGAGATAAGAAAGCAAGAAGATGGACAATAAAGAAATAAACACGTTTGTTTAAGTAGGTATAGCACATACAGAATGCTCGCGAGCATTCCAAAAGATTTTAATG